>PVKM010001584.1:0-47106 GCA_004027735.1 Carollia perspicillata
TGTGACCCTGTTGGTTGGGTGTCATCCCACAAAGCGAAAGGTCACTGGTTCAATTCCTGGTCAGGGCACATGCCTAGATTGAAGGCTGGTCCCCAGTTGGGGCACATATGAGAGGCAATGGATCGATGTTTTCTCCCTCTCTTTTTCCATCCCTTTCCCTTTCCCTAAAAATAAGTAAAATCTTAAAAAAATGAACTCTAATACCAACTCTAATCCACCATCAAATGGATCACCTATTTACTGTCCACTACAACTGGCCCCAAAGTTAACTTTTCTTTTGCCTTACCTCAGGGGGTTCAATGAAGGCTAACCAATCCGACGCATGTGTAGGCAACAGTCCCATGGACTGGCACTTATAAACAGCCAATGCCAAACCCATGAGGTTCCCAATGAGATACACCAAACCCTGAAGGAACTTCTGGCTTGAACTCTCTAGCATCTTGAAAGCTGTTAGGGTAACAAAGGGTCAAAACCAAAATAACTTTTTAAAAACTTACAACTCAGGCCACATATTAAAATAATATACTATGCACAGGCACAGAGTAAAATAGCAAATAGGACAATTAAAAGAACGAGAAAACATGATATGCACTGTTTTCCCTCCATGTCACCACTACTACCGTCACCACCCTACACACCCTCCCCCTGCCACTAGCCAAGAACCATGCCAAAGATTTCCAATTTCAGTTTTGATTAAGAATTTCCTCCTAGTTCTTCAAATGTTGGGAAGGGTTATTATTTCAAAAATACTTACTGGCTGAAATGGCCATAAGTGCCTGAATGGGTCGCCAGGCCATCATACACACCATCATAGTAGGAAAGATGGATATGGTATTGCCTGCCATGTACATGATGAAGAGGTTCATGGGAATCTGTTTGAGGGGACCCAAGGCAATGTCCCAGCAGCGCTAAAACAAAGACACAATTTTAACCTCTGATCACTACCCGCAGTCCCACATTTACTGTACCACTAATGTTACAGTCAAATGAACATAATTCTCAATTTGTGCTTCTGACTGAGCTGACACCTCAATTCTACCACCACTGGCCTTAATGTCACCACAAGAAATCTGCTCTTCTACTAAAGATAAATCATTCCTGTGGAGAAAGGGGAACCCTTCTGCACTGTTGGTGGGAATGCAGATTGGTGCTACTATGGAAAGCACTATGGAAATACCTCAAAAAATTCAAAATGGAACTGTCTTATGACCCAGCAATTCCACTTCTGGGAATTTATCTGAAGAAACCCCAAAACACTAATTTGAAAGAATATAAGCACCCCTATGTTCACTGCAGTATTATTTACAATTGCCAAGATTTGGAATCAGCCCAAGGGTCCATCCGTAGATGAGTAGATACAACTATGAGACATTTACTCAATGGAATACTACTCGAAGAAAATTTTACCCTTTGCAACAGTATGGATGGACATGGAGAACATTATGCTAAGTGAAATAAGCCAGTCAGAGAAAGACAAATGTCATATTATCTCCCTCATATGTGGAATCTAATGAATGAACTTAATTTAGCAAGCAAGAGACTGGGAAAGAGCAGGCTGACAGCCAGGGTTGGGCGCGGAGGGATCGGGCAAAAAAGAAAAAGGATTCATGGACACAAACAACAGTGTGGTGATTGGTGGGGGAGGGGGGCTGGGCGGAGGTGGAAGAGATTATAAGGGGAATACATGGTAACGGAAAAAATGCAATAAAAAAGATAAGGCACTCTGACTGTGTCATATTTTTCCCTATAGGTTCTTCACATGGCATTTCCCCCACAATTCTAGCTAAAGAAAGGCTTTCCCTGCTTATATTTCTGGGTCTATCACTGTCTTATATACAACTGAATAAATAGATAAATCTACACAGCGAGAGATTAGCATACTTCAATCACTAAGTAACAGAACAGACAAATAAGAAATAGAAGATTTAAAGACATTATTAACAAACTTAATCCAACTCACATATATAGAACATTGCACCCAACAGCTGAATTCACATCCTTCTCAAACACACATGGGGACAACTGACCACTTGCTGAGCCACGCCGGAAGTATCAATAACTCTCAAAGAACTCAAATTATATAAAGCGTGTTCTCTGATTACCTTTCAATTATGCTAGAAATAAGTAACAAAAAATTAACCAGAAAATCCCTTCTGACTTGGAATTAACAAATGTATTCTAAATAATTCATGAATCAAATTATAATAGAAAATATAAGTTTTTTTTAACAGATCAAAATACATATTAATACTTGTGGGACACATCTAGAACTTTGAGAAACATATAACCTTAAATACATATTAGAAGACTAACAGTAAACATCTATTTCAATAAGTTAGAAAAAGAACAAATTAAACCCAAGGAAATGAGAAAGAAACAAAAATGAGAGCAGTAATTAGTAACGTCTTTAAAACAAAAAAGCCAAAGGGTTTTTTTTTTTTGGTTTCTTTTTTTAAGATTAATAATTTTAAGATTAATTTAAGAGTAATAACATTAATACTGCTGAATCCTTTTTCATTTTTGCCTTCCGATGAAGGAAAAAGAAGGGGAGATAAATGAACACTCTACAACTCAACAACTCATTATATGGGGCCTCATAAATAGCAAAACCTGACGAGGACATTATGAGAAAAGTTTACAGACCACTGTCAGTCATGAACCTAAAAGCAAAAATCCTAAACAAAATATTATCAAAGCAAATCTAGCTATAAAAAATAATAATACACCACTATCCACTTGGATTTACTCACATTAAAAGAATAAATAGCCATACTTGTAAATAGTTCTCTAATGTGTTATTCACATAGAAGACCATTTGTCTGGAACTTCAAACATCATATCATCCATACAACAGAACTATTCTAAAGGAAGTATTTTATGATAATGTACCTTTAAAAATCAGGCCATTTTAATACTTTCATCATGTATTTTGTTGCAATTTGATACCAAGATAAAAAGTGATACTTATCAAGGAAAAAAATGATAACATTTCATGTTGTGAAAATCACTTGAATGTCAGGAAACAAGGATCACTTAGTATTGAACAATAATAGTAAGGCAGAGGGGAAAGAAAGTGTAGGCACTGTTCTAGGCACTTGAAAGACAAAATCATGTTCTTGTGGAGCTTACAAGAATGAAAAAATAAGTAGTAAAATAAGTAACCTATATTATATACATGAATGCCGTGGAGAAACATAAAGTGGGAAAACAGGATAGTGCGTGCCATGAGGGTAGGCTTCATCTGAAGGTAGCTGGGGGAAGAGTACTCCAGGAAGAGGGAAAAACAAATACAAAAATCCTGAGATGGGAGTTTGCCTGGCATATTGAAGGACTAGCAAGGAGGCCAATCTGACTAGACTGCAGTGAACAAAGGGGAAGGTGGTAGGAGATGAAGTCAAAGATGTTACAAGGGGCTTGACCAATGTATAATTATGCAGAACATTATAAAGACTTTGGCTTTTACACTAAGTAAAGTGAGCCTCAGAAGGGTTTTGAGTAGAAATGATCTGACTCATGTTTTTACAGGTACCAACTGGCACCCTGTACAGGGTGGCTCAACTGGTTGGAGCATCATCCCATAAACTGAGGGGTCCAGGGTTCAATTCCCGGTCAGGGCACATGCCTAGGTAGTAGGTTTGGTACTGGTCAGGGTGTGTACAAGAGGCAACCGATCGGTGTTTCTCTTTCACATCAATGTCTCTCTCCCACTCACTCTCTCTCCCTTCCCCTCTCTCCAAAATCAATAAGCATGTCCTCAGGCAAGAATTTTTTTTAAAAGAGGATCATACTGGCTGCTGTGCTGGGAACAGACTACAGGGGGTAAAGTGGAAGTATTTTGAGACCAGTTAGAAGTCTAATGTAGAGAGGGGACACAAGGAATCCTTTGGAGATGAAGCAAATGTTGTCTTTTCAAGATTGTGGTGGTTTCATGGTGCTATACTATTAGTAAAGCTGATCAGATTGTACTGTTTAAAAATCAGTGAAAGGCGATTTACCTCCCTAAAGACATTTGGTAATGTTGGAGACCTCTTTATGTCAACTGGGGAAGGGCACTGGTGGCATCTAATAGATAGAGGCCAGGGATACTGCTAAACATCCTACAATGCACAGTATAGCCCCCACAACGAAGAATTAATTATTCAACCCAAAATGTCAATAGTGCTGAGGTTGAGAAACCATAATTTAAATGAATGTAGTTTATTGTACATAAATTTAACTCAAAAGAATTGATTTTTCAGTCTGTTGTAGACATTTGGGTGAAGGATGGTAGTGGTTTAAACCAGGATGATAGATGAAGGTAGTAAGTAGTAAGATTTTGAATCTATTTTTAGTGTAAAGCCAACAGAATGACAGATTGGATGTGTCATATAAGGAAATTAGAGAAGAAAAGGATGACTTCAACTGGAAGGCACTGCCATCAACAGATAATTTTGAACCTACTTTCTTATGCCTTATGTTCCAAACGTCTTTCTTTTTCTAATTATTAAGCACTTCTGCAGCTGATATGTAAACTACTGTAACACTAATCTCAAGCTGCTGGGCTACCAAATATTCAGGATAAGGGGCATCTGCAGTAAGATATTCATATGTTGTCTGGGACAGAAGAGTGGGTGTGTAGGCCAGGACCAGCCCAGAGACTACGGTGACATCTATACCTCTGTACCTTCTCCACCAGGATCCGGTCTGTCTCTTGCACGCTGGTATCAGGCACTTGCTTATCCAAGTAACCGACTGGGTACAGAGAGTCTCCCTGGCCACCGCCCCGATCACTTCGGCCCCTAAAGAACCAAACCAAGAAACCAAGGTTGCAGACTCCCACACTTCATACCCCACATTCCCTGTTCTACTCACAGGAGTGAAGACCTTCAACTGCACCTCTACCCTGATTAAAGCAAGCCCCCCTGTGGTTTGGTCAGGCTCCTGCCTACTGGGAAGACAGGAGTAAACATCCTTGGGCCACAAAAACCTCCACGGCACAGAAGCCGCGAGCTCCCCAGGGGTGGTTTTTCTGCCACCCGTCCTACCAGGTTCCAAGCCTCTGGGGGAAATGTTCCTCACCTGCTTCCTCCTCCAGGCGCGCTCAGCTCAATGGCCCACTTGAAGCGTCGGCCTCGGTTGGCCACCAGGCTCCCCTGAGCTGTCATGGCAGAGGATGCCTACCAAAACAGCTAAGGTCCTTAATCTAAGGCGTAGCGGAGCCTCAGGTCCACCGGCGTCCGCAACTACAACACCGCAATCCGCAAATCCACTTCCGGCGCATGAGTGTATACGCCACTTCCGGAAATTGGAGGTCGCTGCCGCGGAGGGGGCGTGGAGGTACGGTGGGTGACTGGTGAGAAAAGCTGACAGAACTTAAATCTTCCTAAAGCGGCTGCGGCGTGTTCCCTCCTTTCTGTAGAGACCTGACCTTTGTTTGTGTCCCTGACCTCTGAGGTGCACTCTACCGGGCAGAGGGGCGGTCCAGGCTGACTTTGCTTTAGGAGTTGATGCCAAGAAAAGCTGGAGTTCCTACACTCCTCTCGAGAATTACGAGATTCAAATCTCGCTTTAAATCCTGGTTTCACCACGGATTGTATGACCTTGAGTTATTTAGTACTTTCCGAGTATTGAATGTCCACTGGATTCCAGGAGCTTTTTGTTTATTACTTCTCACAGTAACCCTGCAAGGTAGATAGTTGTATCCCAGACCTGCCCAAAAGCTAGGGGACAGTGTGGACATAGAAAGGTTCGTGGGCTCGAGATTCGGGTGGCCTCCTTTTGAATCCCGGATTCAGTACTTAATTGTTTTACCTTGGGCAAGTTAAATTATTTACGTTTCAAACCTCTTCAAACGTAAAATGTGGATGGATAATCTACTTACTTTAAAAGTTTGTTGTTAGGTTACGTGGTGTGCTTGCCACATATACATGATGTCTTTTTTTAATGTCATTAAATAATCTACAACATTATTCGTATTGATTGGGTTTTGTATTCAGTTGTACACCTGTCATAATTGAACCTATTGGATATTTAAGTTGTTTTTCTGTTTTATTTTTCTTAAGTTAAATTACTAGAACTGCAATTGCTAGAGCTGAGTATGCACATTTTAAGGGAATTTTCATTTAAAATGCCTGCTAGGAAAATTGCACCAATTTACATTATGCCAGGTATAAAATTATAAGAACAATGTAATTGCCAGTTTGAAAATGGTACCGTATTATTTTTAAATTTGTATTACTTTGACCTCCACATTTTTTCTGTACGGCTGGGGTGCAGGGCCAGGGGGAGGAATGCTGTGACAGTGGCTAGGAGGTTAAGGTTCAAAAGAGTTTCTTTGGCCAACTAAAGAGTTTGGACCTTTAAAGATGATGGTGATATGGAGACACTGAAGATTACCACTCCAACTTTGTTTTCTGATTTTAGAAATATTGTGTTGGCCAAAAAGTCTGTTTAGTCTTTTCCATAAAATAAAAGACACATTTTTCATTTGCACCAATAACTATTGATTTGGGTATTTTGAATATGTCAGCTATCTCCTGCTATTGGTGTCTCATGGGTAGAGGCCACCAGTGCTGCTAAACATCTTCCAATGCGTAAGACAGCCGCACGGCGAAGAATTATTTAGCCAAAATGTCAACAGTACCAAGAAACTTCGCAAACCACTTTTGACACATTCAGTCAGTCACAGGACCTTCTCCATACACCCCACAGATCCTTTTTTGTGTTTCAGGTGCGTTTTTACCTTTCTTGAAATAATAAAGCATAATATGCCAAAAATGTTGCATAACTTCTTCCATCTTCAATATTAAAGTAGCTGCACAAAAATCTACCAATTTTGATAAGTTTTGGTAAGTGCATGCTGATATGACAGCTGTCACAATACAGTCTAACAGAAGTGTTTTGAATGAAGTTAAAGACATCTAGCACAACTAGAGCCATCATACGGAAAAAACTAGGGAAATTTTTGGCCAACCCAGTATTATGTGTTCATAGAGGACTGCATGAACAAGGCAAGTATGAAAAAGACTTTTCATCTTCCAGTCGATTCTTTAACATATGCATGCCTGTCTGATGGTAAGAAAACCCAGCTTGTAGATTGCTTTTCTTCTTTTTACTTTTCTGCCTTGATAGCAGGAACCTTTGAGATCCACCTAAAGTTTCACATAGGCCTTGGCCCTTAGGCTTTCTTCTGTCCCACTAATTTCTGCAGAATAGCGCCCACAGCATTGCAGTGTTTGTTGACATCCTCTGAGCACTTATCTCTACCACCCGACACCCTACCCTAAATTCCTTGAGGATAGAAACTCTATGTTAATTATCTTTGATTCCACAGGCTATTGCCTTGCACATATAAAGTACTGATAAATGTTTAGTGAGTGTGAGTAAATTCATTGAAAGTGAGCATACTATAAACACACTATGTAAAATAAAACAAAAATTAGAAGGGAGAGGATATATAAAAATGTTATATAGTCTGGTAATGATTTTCATGCAGTGTTGTCTGATTTTCAAGCTATTTGTCTGATTTTTGTACAGTTTTGTCTGATTTTAAAATATTGTTAGTCATTTGAATCATGTGTTCCTTTCCTTTTTTTAAACTGATTTTTAGAAACAGAGAGGAAAGGAGAGAGAGAGATAGAAACATCAATTTGTTCCACTTATTTATGCATTCATTGGTTGATTCTTGTATGTGCCCTGACTGGCCATCGAACCTACAACCTTGGCATATGGGGATGATACTCTAACCAACCAATCATGTGGCCAGGGCTATATTACTTCCCTTTTAACGTACTTCCCTACCTCTTAAAAAAAATGTAACCATACCTGAATCAAAGTTGCTTTGGCCTCAGTAGAGTATTCCAGTCTTTCATTCCTTTATCCTGGGAGTCCTCATAATGTTATTTGCTAAAACATATTCCAGAGAACATGAGGATACTGGGACGGAGCTGAAGAAGGGTTCCAAGGTCAAATACTGTACATTGCATTCTGCACATATAGCCCAGATATTCTCAGTACTATTAGTGTAATATTAAAATCACAAGAAATGATTCAGTAGAATCATTAAATTATCTCCCTTTAATTTTGCTTCCCAGTTACTTAAATAAGAACCCTCCCCTCCTCTCTTAACACACCTGTTAATGTCCAATGGAATCAAGGTTCCATAGAATACTTGTTGTATGCTACAATTCAGGAGAAAGATGAAGGAACTCTATAAAATTCTGCTTTTTTTTAAAATTATAAGAATATCATTAGAAATAATCCTTATGGAAACAGAGTTTTAACTTGGAATTAAACTTTTGAGGACTCCAGTTTTTGTACAAACTTTGTTTTGCAAGAAAAATGACAGGAAACCTAGAATCTAATCCTCACTCCAAATGAACTACCTGAGTCACTTTGAGTTTGGAACTCTCTTGACCTTAATTTCTTCATCTATAAAATGAGGGACTTATACTAACTAAATGACTTCTAAGGCTACCTTCTAGTTCTAAAATGTATACCTTTACACATTTTGCATATTACTTCATATACATTCATAGAAAAAAGACTCAGCCCTGGCTGGTGTAGCCCAGTGGATCGAGCACCAGCTGTGAACCAAACGGTTGCTGGTTTGGTTCCCAGTCAGGGAACATGCCTGGGTTGTGGGCCAGGCCTCCAGTGTGGGATGTGCGAGAGGCAACCACATATTGATGTTTCTCTCCCTCTGTTCTTCCCTTCCCCTCTGTCTAAAAATAAAAATAAATACAATCTTTTTAAAAAATAAAATGTTAAAAAAATACAAATTAAAAAAAGACTCAAACACATATAGTAGTAGTGAGATTTCAGATCACTTCTTTTGTTTTTTAAAGATTTTACTTATTTATTTTTAGACAGAGGGGAAGGGAGGGAGGGACACATTGATCAGTTACCTCCTGTACAGGACCCAGCTGGTGATCAAACTCGTGGTACAGGTATGTGCCCCAGCTGGGAATTGAACCCACCATAATTTGGTCCATGGGATGATGCTCCAACCAAGTGAGCCACACCTGCCAGGGCAGGCACCAATTTTAGGTTTAGAAAAAATATAAATTTTATTATTTTATTTTTTATTTATCGATTGAAAGAGAGACATCAATTTGCTGTTCCACTTAGTTGAGCATTCATTGGTTGATCCTGTATGTGCCCTGACTGAGGATCGAACCCACAACTTGGCACATGAGGATAATGCTCTAATCAACTGAGCTACCTGGCTGGGGCTAAATGGTTTTTTTTTAAATTTTACCATGTGTGGTGATTTCTTGTGGTAAATATATGTACAGGGTGTGGCAAAAGTAGGTTTACAGTTATAAATATGCAAAAGACAGTTTATTGTTGTATTATTATTTCTTAATTATTGTATTACTTTCCATATGAACAACTGTACACCTACTTTTGCCCTACCTTGTACATAGCAGTTATATGTCAAATCATTAAGTTGTACACCTAAAACTAATTCAATATTATATGCCAATTATATCTTGGCATATAATTTAAAAAGAAAGAAAAATATAATTTTTTGTCATTGGTTAATAACCTAAGTTTCAGGTGTACAATGTTATAATTCAGTATCTAAACACACTATAGCGTGCTCACCACCCAAAATCAGGTTTCCACCTGTCACCATGTAATGACCCCCTTTACCCATTTCACCCTCTCTTCACCCCTTTTATAATGTAACATGATTCTAAACCTAGAAGTTTAATGGTTCTCTGCCCTGGATTCACAGGAGACTCACCTTGGGAACTCTTAAAAAGTACTGATGCCTGGGCCACACCTCCAGTGATTCTAATTATTTGCATAAGGTGGAACATGGGCATCAGAATTTTTTTATAGCTCCCCAGGTGATGCTACTGTACAACAAGAACTGAAAACCACTGACTAGAGCATTTTGTTGCTTTAAAAATAACAAGGTTTGAATTTACACAAAGTAATTTAAGCAAACAATCAGTTTTTGAGATCCTTCTGTACGCCTCCCACTGAATTAAACTTGAATTAGAAAATAATGCAAATAGTGAAGTTGTGAAAATAAATGTTAAAGTTGGCTTACTTTGTGCCTTTGAACAAATATTTTAATTAAAGAAATTGCAAGAAGGCACATCTGGATTCTGTAGGTCATAACAGTTGTCTTATTTGATTTTATAATTTCTGCCACCTACACAGTTTTTGTAATTGTTTTTGTGTCTCACCCCTCCCCCGAACACACACACCTCTTTTTAGGAGTCGTAGAAGCTGACTAGTTCTAATACTTCATGCCATTCTCTTTGGAATAGTTGCATTTGGATTGAAACTTGAATAAGGAAATTTTCTTTTCAAACAACCCAATTTGCAAGACTAGACTCCTCTAAATGAAAAAAAAAGGGAGAGAGTGAGAGAAAGACAGAGAGAGCACGTGCTTTTATACATATGTTTTAAGTTTTGAGTCTATGCCATTTAACAATGTCTATAATAATTCCATTCAGCTATCCTCACTGGAAAATGTGCTCTAAACACTTTTAAGCCTTTGACAGACAGCTTCAGTAAAATAGGCTTCCAGTAAAATCTCATTTGTGTTATTTAACTATCATCATTCCTTTTGAAAAAGGACCATCTTACACTATTTTATTCATGATGCAATTTATTCCATGTCAGTAATGGGAGCTTAACAAGGGGAAATTTTTCATCCATTTTGTCTGTTTTCATTTTCAAACCTCTTGAGTGAAATTTTTTTTTCTTTTGTAAGAGCATACTTTGATAGTTACTGTTGGATTTCTGAATCATTTGTAGGTGGATTATAATTTTTTTCTTTTCAGTTTCTGGTTCATGGCTCTGCAATGTCATGTCACCCCATCAGCAGTGATATGAACCAGTAAGGTGCTGGGGGAAGATGTTGGTTAGAAATAATACCATTCTTCCTCAGCAATTAATTTTATTTCGTTTCAGGAGGACTATTGTGCAATTCATATTTTAACAAGTTCCCATTAGAGCACCTCCCTCCAGCACCTGCTTAGGAAGCTGGGAGAGTTGCCATTCCCACAGATCCCATTAAAGAACAAGGCTGAACCATAGCATGAGTCACAATGATGTATTACTGATGGCCTAACATGTTTCTTCAAGTTTGGTTACTCTGAATTCATTCTGGTGATTAATTTCAGCTATCTTCGAAGAGGTCTAAGCTGTCTCTACATCAAGTATCTGAATGACCAATCCAGTCCTTTGTGGCATTTTTTCCTGTGTGCTAATTTTTAAAATCCTCAATTGGTTCAGATATAAAGCATTGCTTTATAGCCTGGGTATTTTTGTTTGTTTCTTTAGAGAATTTTTGTGGACTTGTCCTCCCAAAATTTTTATGTCGAGGCCCTAACCCCCAGTGTATTCATATTTGGAAATGGGGTCTTTGGGAGGTACTTAGGGCTCCTTGTGGTCATGAAGATGGGGCTCTCAGAATAGGATTTGTGTTCTTATTTGAAGAGACGCAAAAAAGTGCATTATTGTCTAACCATTATCCTGTATACCTGTACGTGATACATAATATTGAATATAATCTGTAATTGAAAAATGAAATGTAAAGGTCACTAAAAAAGAAAAGGCACGACAGCTTGCTCTGTCACTAAGCCAGTTAGGACACACAATGAGAAGGTGGCTTTCCTCAAGCCAGGAAGACAGCTATCACCAGGCGCCAAATCAGCCGGAACCTTGATCTTGCACTTCCTAGCCTCCAGAACTGTAAGAAAATAAGGTTCTGTTTTTAAGCCATCAAGTCTATTTTGCTATTTTGTTGTGGCAGCCTAATCAGACTATGGTAGCCTAAAGCAGACTACTGCAAGGATGAAGTTGGATTCAGAAGAACTGAAAGAGAATATTAAGTACCTTTTGGTAGTTAAAAGACAAAGTTATACCTTAAAACATACATGCAAATGTAGGGTTGTTTAATTTGTAGGAGCTTATTTTGTAAATGGAAACATACTAAACACTGTCCACTGACTTGTTTTTTTTCACTTAGTCTATTTTGGGTGTCTTCCATACCTGTCACTCCGATCTACCTCATTCTTTTTGAAGGCTACAGAGTATACGTGGCATGGGCATGTGACAATTTAGTTAACTAGTCCACAACTGATGGATATTTAGGCTGTTCCATTTGTCACTACTATAAAAAATGTTACTGTGAACATCCCTGGGTAACTCATCAACGCAGTTCTATAGGAGAGTCATACAATTAGGATTGCTTACCATAGAGGTTATACAGTTACAATGTTGAAATGTCCAAACAAGCCCTCCAAAATATGTTGATTTACATTTTTAAGGGTTTGTGGACTAAATCATTTATTGTTGTAATTTGAATAGTGTCTCCCAAAAATTTATATCCACCCAGAATCATGTGACTTTATTTGGAAATAGGGTCTTTGCAAATGTAATTAGTTAACATGAAGTAGATTATGATAGGTCCTAAATCCAATGACTGGTATCCTCATAAGAAGAGGAAAGACACAGATGCACAGAGAAGTCCATGTGACAATGGAGAGAGGCAGAGACTGGAGGGATGTGGCTATAAACCAATGATTGCCAGAGCCACCAGCAGCTAGGAAGAGGCAAGGAAAGATTCCTCCCTAGAGCCTGCAAAAATAGGTCATGGCCCTACCAACACCTTGATTTTGGTCATCTAGCCTGCAGAAGTAAGAGAGACCATATTTCTGTAATTTTAATCCACCCAGTTTCCAGTACTTTGTTACAGCATCCCTAATTGTGGGGGGGCCCTGCCCACAACACATGGGCCCCTCCCCCCGCTCTGTCCCCCATGGATGAAAATAATGCTACCAAGACATGATCTGCTTAGGGAGGAGAGGTGGTCAGACTCTCTCAAAGTATCTCTCAAAGGAGAAAGACCAAGAGCCTCTTCCTCAATGGGCTTTTATTGGGTTCACAACACACAGAGCTACAGGTAAAGCTAATTAATCATTGTCAGGCAGTAAGGGTCAAACAATAGATAACAAAGAACTCTGAGGGCCTATTTTGAGTCAGGGTCAAATAGCTAAAGAGCTATAAAACTTTGGGGAACAAACTCACTTCTTGCTTGGACCCTTATTTAATTGAGATCATTCTAAACAAAGCAGGTTTCACAGGATTTTACATATTCTTTCTTAGGCCTGATTGCCCTAAGGAACCCGCCCTTCCCAGCACAGGGCAGTACCCACCACCAGCATTGCCTCAGGCTTAAGTCAGGCAGGGGAAGTAAGGTAGCCAAGACATTAGGAGACTTCTTGCAAACAGAATGAGGACTCAGGCTATGTCAGAATAGCTGGGGAGCAAGGGTCCATCACCCCCTCTTTGCTGCAGCCCCCCGAGTCCTTCCTTGAGGGCCTCCCAAGTGATGGTGTCTGGCTTAGGTTGCCCCCTCTCTGAGGGGTCTTACCCATCATTGACTAACTGACCAAGCATTGGGGGCCAGAGATGGATGAAGCAGAAGCAGCACTCCTGCCAGGGAGATAAGCTTTGTCTCCTCAGTGGCTCACAGTTCCAAGGTCACTCACTCAGCCTTAGCCATGGGGGGTTTACAGCTCCTGAAACCAGGCAGAGCGGCTCCCAACACCTAGTAAAATAGTACATGTATCTAAAACAGGTTCCATATAAATGAATGAAACTAATCAGGGTTAGCTTAAGTGGGAAATTAGTAATAAAAGCTGCCAAGTCAAATCCTAAACTTCCAAATATATATACGAAAAGTTTAATTTCCTAATTTCTATGATTGATTGCTTTAATAAAGTGATTTTTAAAATTTGGCTTAATTACAAAAGAAAGATGTTTATTGTATGAAATGCAAAATACAATAAAATACAAGTAAAAAGAAAAACCCTGTCATGCCCCCCATAAAATTTTTCCAGGCATGTTGATTTCAACTCTTGCAGATTGTTTTGATTTATATTTAGACTTATTTAGCATACTGTTCTATAATACAATATTTCATGAAGATCCATATTTTTATTTTTTAAAAAAGGCAAAGCAAAGCCCTGGCTGGTGTGGCGCAGTGGTTTGAGCACCAGCCTGCGATCCAAAGGGTCGCTGGTTCGATTCCCAGTCAGGACACGAACCTGGGATGAGGGCCAGGTCCCCAGTTGGGTCACACAAGAGGCAACCACACATTGATGTTTCTCTCCCTCTCTTCCTTCCCAGCTCTCTAAAGATAAATAAATAAAATATTTTTTAAAAAGGCAAAGAAAAAAGGATAGCTAAATTTTTATTTCAGGTGGGGTTCTTTTGTTGTTTGTTTGTCTCTTACAGTTCTGCCAAATGTTCAGGTTCTTGCTTTTATACAGTTCTGACTGTGATCATGAGGCTCCACCCCTGCTGAATTTCCACCCTGGTCCCCACCCAGCCTGCAGCTGGAGCCACACCCCTTTCCCCAGGACCCTGACTAGTCCTGCTACTCTTAGATAAGAGTAATTGTATAGAATATATATGTGTACTAGATAAATCTTGCTTTTAAATTCAGTTAATGTTAGTATTTTAAAGGTTCTGGAAGTGCTATAGTGAAGGAGACATTTGTTGATCCAGCAGTTACCAAACTTCTGTGGCCAAGAAAGCCTTTCAGGATTTTTTTCTCTTCTTTTTTTCTTCATACTATCAACATCTTGTATAACTAGTGTTCTGAAGAACACAGCTAATTTTGGGTAAGAACTCAAGCTAACTTAGGTTCAGACTGAATTTTGTTATTGCAAGAGTGGTTTTGCCTTGAGGAGGATCTAGTTGATAATGTTTCTACTGCTCCCATCTCTTGAGGCTGTGTACCTTAAGTCCCATTCCCAAGGACATTATCCAGATTTTAATAATCGTTGGCCTCCCCATTTCATTTCCTTCCTGTCTTCCCCCTGCCCTTGAACTCCTCTTCACTAACCCTGCTTGTTAAGAGGCCCCATTAGTATTGAACCCCCTAAGCAACTACATGACTAGGCTTATTTTGGGTATGATTGTACCTTTCAGATAACCTGTGCTGATTTCCAGGCCATCAGTATCACAGTGAGTCTGTCTCCCCAGCATTGCCCCCACCTTGGGAGCTAGTCCTGAATTTTCCAGCTCAGGATAATTTTTTCCCAAGGCAGCAGCCAAAGTATTGTGTTCTCTATCTTGGGAGAAAAAAGCACTGAATAGATAAAGTTAGGGATTGGGGATATTTTTGCAGAGAAAGACAAAATCACGGTGCTAGGTACTAGTGTAGTGTTTTATGCACTTATCTTATTTTCCAACGTGCCCTGAGAGAAGATCCCAAAGGCAATGGTCTAGGCTTCCGAAAGAGGCGAGCCTTGCTCCAAGCTAGAATTCTTTTCTTTCTAACATGCTGCCCTGTACCATCTTCCACTTGGTGAGTGTATCCTAATTGTGGGTAATCTACTTGGGGAAGGGGAATGTTCCCTGGGGATTCGGAATAGAAAATCTATAAATACCAAATATTGCCACCTGCGTCTCAGCTGTTGATATGTAACAGAGCTGCATCAGGAACAAACTGTTCTAACAGGAGGATCCCCTACCACCCAACGCTCCCCAACAACTCCTACCTTCCAAGCCACAAAAAAACAGGCAAAACTGCTGCTTCTGTTGAAAAACATACAGTATATATATTGGCATGGAAATCTGTCCATGATACAGTATTTGTGAAATGAGAATAAAACTAAGTCACATGACAACATGTACACTGTGAGCCCATTATATATATATTTGTACATATATATATATATATATTTATTTATTTATTTATTTACAGATGTATAGAAAGATTCATCCACTCGTTAATAAAAGTTGTTTCTGGTACAATGTGGGAGACTGGTGGAATGACATTAATTACAAGGAGGTCTTTACTTTTTATTTACATTATGTTTCTGTATTGCTTTGTTTTTAATTTAGCACCAGCTTGTATTATTTTTTATAATTAAAAAAAGAAAACTACTTACATATTAGGAAAAAAACAACTGCTTCTGCCACCAAGGAGGGCATCAGTACTGTGGAGGTGTTTAAAAATCATAAATCTTGTAAACTAGCAGTGAGAATTGCTCATTTCCATTGCTATTGCCTTATCTGAAATGTTCCCTAGCCTTACCGCCATTAATTACTTCCTTCCACAGTTTAGCACAGGAAGGTGGGTGGGGAAGGGAAGAGCAGAACAAAAGGGATCAACTTCTCACCTTTACTGCCAAAATCAACTGCCTGGAACTTTCCAAAGGTTCTGATGCTGAGCAGTGGATGTAGTTACTTATGGAATGGATGAGCTCTAGCTGTCTTTAGGTCTCCTGAAGCATTGTCCTTCCTCAGTCTGGCCTCAGTCTGAGCTGATGAGAATGACATACACCTCAGTAAATGCTGTGGCTCCCTGAGCCTTCCGCCTGAACTGTAACACTTTGATCCCTAAGGTCCTTGCCATCAATCCTCCCTTCTTCCCACTAGCCATCTTGCATTCTCGTGAGGGATTAATCCTTCTAAACTCCTGATTTAACTCTGTCACTTCCCTGCTCAATGCCTATGCCATTTGTTTTTTTAAGTTTCAACTGCCATTTTTATTATGTGCACTTATACTGACTGGCATGGATTGACCTACATAATATGATATTTATTATAGAAAAGGAGCTTACAAAGTTATAAGTAGGATATTATCTCATTTCTGTTCTTAAATATAGTCATTTTCACAGTAAAATACCTGAGAAAATATATTTTCAAATGGAGACAGAGCTTATCCATGAGTAACAGACTTTCAAGGGCTCTTAATTATTTTTTTCCTTCCCAAATACCTTTCCTTGATCACTACATGCCTTTTCAGTCTTCACTCTGCTACTCCCCAGAGCTCTTCCCATTCCAGTCCAGTCAGGACAGACAGTGGTCCTGGAACTTACTCTGCACTTTCCCCACTGGCAGAACACTGAGCCTGACAAAATCCTGTCTGGCTTGTCAGGCCTAGCTCGAACCTTCCTCCAAGATCCCTCCCCTTACTCTCCAAGAAATGTATGCATGACTTTGCTTGAGTTCCTTTCTCATGTTCATGGTTTATGGTTATGGTGTTTATGGTTAGGGTTACTCTATATACCATCCCTGAGTGATGCCCATACCCCTAAAGAGACGGGGTGTGGGGCAGAAAGGCTAACACAGTTGCCTTTCAGTCAGAGGGAAGGAATGTTTAAGGTAGTGAGGAGGAAGGGATGAGGGAATGGCCCCAGGACTAAGGTCCCTCAGAAACTGTCTACTGTGAGGTGTAGCAGTGAACCACCTTTCTGTGTGCAAGGACTGGTGCAGGGATAACAAAAATATGTTTGGGCTGCACTTTTCTATCCATCAAAAAATATAAAACTCACCTTGGCTGGTGTAGCTCAGTGGATTGAGGACCAACCTGTGAACCACAGGGCTATCGGTTTGATTCCTAGTCAGGGCACAAGCCTGGGATGTGAGCCAGATCCCCAGTAGGGGGCCCGAAAGAAGCAACCACACATTGATGTTCTCTCCCTCTCTTTCTCCCTCCCTTTCCCTCTGTCTAAAAATAAAATCTTTGTGTGTGTGTGTATACACGTGTATATGTGTATGTATGTATTTATGTATATGTGTGTATGTGTATCTGTGTGTGTATACATATAAATATATATACCACCCAACCAGGGCAAGTTTATACATATATAAACTTCAGTTGGTTGGAGCATCGTCCTGTACACCAAAAGGCCAAGGGTTCAATTCCCTTATCAGTGCACATACCTAGGATGCAGGTTTGATCTCTAGTGGGGGCGCAGAGGGAGGCAACCAATTGATATTTCTCTCACATTGATGTTTCCCTCTCTCCTTCCCTCTCTCACTCTCTCTCTCTCAAATCAATAAACATATCCTAAGATGAGGATTTAAAAAAAAAAAAAAACAACCTTGACTGAACTCCAAGGAGAAAAATTCAACTTTATTAATGAAAAAGTTTAATGAAGAAAATTGAAAAAAAATAAAGCAGGAAAATTAACCTACATTTTCACCATTAAAATGGTATATATTTCAAAAGTAGCAATATAAGAAAGCCACTTTTAAAATTTCTTCCTTAAATTATGTTGACACTTAGCAGTCATCTGAGCCCTGTGGGCCACTGCAGCTCATCCACTGGAGTAAACCTTAAAGCCTGAGGCTGGAAATGAACCTGCCTGAGACAGACACTGTGCCCTCAGAAGCTCTAGAGGTGAGAACATCAGGATTCTCCTCTGGCCTTCAGTCCACCTGAGGTCTTATTCTAGCAGAGATACTTCTATGTTAACACAGCCGATTTCCTGAGTCTCAGGACTTCCGTTATTTGTCTTACCTCATCATCAAGTAGTATCCCTTGAGGGTAAGTACTGTCTTACACTTTTCCCACCTTCTTCTGATGAAGGCCCAATACAATGTCTTTTGCGTAGTAGGTCATCAAGAAATTCCTGTTTATGATAATGGTGATGAAGAAATAGCTTGAGAGAAAGTGACTTCACCCACGTGTGTTGACTTATTTTCTTTAAAACAGCACATCTACTTAGTTGAAGTCATATGCAGGAATGTTCCAAGTTGCACACACCTAGAACCCAGTGCTCCTGCTTCCTTTAGTCACGCTGCTGGACTCTCTCAACATTACCACCTGTTAACAGGTGTGGCCCCACACATAGGCATATATATGCCTTCTTGTGTGTGGTTTATCTGACAGTCTTTCATAGACATTGCTTATGCAAAACATATCCTAAAGATATTTCTCCCATAGACCTAAAGTAGTGCCCCAAATTTCCATTAGTTAATTTTTTGCAGTAAGTAAGAAACCTGTTACTGGGGAGGAAAAATACATTGTTATTTTCACCTAATGACACCTTAGCTCTAATAAGTTTATCTGCCAGGCCACCCATTGCTCTGAACTCCCACAGCATTTAGAATATACACTTTTATTGCACTCACCACAGTGTATTGGAATGACACCTTTCCCTGCTTGCCGAAGCCACTGTGAGTTCCTGCAGGCTACAAGTACCTAGTACAAGGTCAGCATGGCATATAGTAGACCCTCAAAAATATTGTTGTACCAAACTTAACCAACTTGTTTCTTAGGCAAGCCCTAGAGAGTTCTGAGATAAGGAGTGCCTTAAAAAGGTGAGTCAACCGATGGAGAGTCTTGCAGTGAGGCAAGTTTCCATCAAATGCACTACTTGATTGGCTTCTGCAAGGGGTGAGAGGCCAACCAAAGACAAACTTGCTCCTGTCACAGTTTGGTTAACCTTGACCAGTGGCTTCACTTCAAAAATGGGTAAACTCTACCTGCACTGAGATAAAGAGAATTAGCCTCAGTAATTAAAAGTATGTCAGTAACTGATCAAATTTAACTTCATAATTGAGTGTATCCCATTCCAAAGAGGCTAAGCCTGCTTCCTGGGGCAGGGTATGCATCATACATATTTCTTGTGTTCTTACGAGTCTGACAAAGTCTGGCACATATTAGGAACCAAAAAAAATAATAGCTACCAATTATATAGTGCTTACTATATGCCAGATACATTCCTCTAAGCATTTTATGAGTTTTAACTCATTTAAAACTCACAATAATGAGGCAGCTACTGCTATTATCCTCATTTTACAGATGGGGAAACCAAGGCACACAGGAATTTATGACTTACCCAATGTCACATAGCTCCAGAGTCCATGCTTTCAAATACTTTGCCTTAGTGCATTTAAATGAGAGTAGATAACCCCCTCCCTGCACTGTATTTTTATGGATGTTTGAACCTCCTGGTGCAACACTTAAGGCACTGTCTGCCCTACTAGATTGTCATTAGCGCAGGGTAATTCTTTGACCTTTACTACCCTCAGTTTCTAGGGCAGTATTACCACGTAGTAGCTTGACTGGTGTGCCTACCTGTGGCCACCAGAAGGCACTGTGTGGCCACACATCCTCTTTCCTCTCCTTTCTGAGCGACTCGAGAGGGCGGAGCCAGCGCTGGGCGGAGCCTGTGAGACACCCTTGGGGGAGCAATCCCGGCGGGCCGCGCGCGCGGCCGCGTTTGAATGGCTCTGAGAGGGGCTCTGCCTGGGAGCGGAGGGACTCTCTAGGCTTCCGGGCGCAGTTCGTCTGCGCCGGAGCTGGATTGAGGTGCCAGAATACC
The DNA here is from genome assembly GCA_004027735.1 of Carollia perspicillata. Classification (NCBI taxonomy): domain Eukaryota; kingdom Metazoa; phylum Chordata; class Mammalia; order Chiroptera; family Phyllostomidae; genus Carollia; species Carollia perspicillata. Next base: position 20,082 of record PVKM010001584.1, read on the forward strand.
ATGAGGCGCCGGTAAGTGACGGCTGGGCCCCGGCGGTCCCCGCGTCCTCAGCTGCCTTGCCGGTGCAGGACTTCTCCTGGGGCCTGGCAGCGCCCTGGGCCCACCTGCAGGCCCCGCGGGGGCCTGGGCTCGGGCCGCGGCGGCGCTGTGGGGTCGGGGAGCGGGGTGGTGAGGCCGCGGTTTCCGGGGTGAAACACCCTGCCCGGCCGTGGCGAAGGAGCTCCGGTCCGCGGGCGCTGGAGGCGTGGGAGGGCGCGAGGGGTCCGGGCAGGGAGAGGCGTGGACAGAACCTGCTGTCACGTACTTATCTTCGGGTGGAGCCGACATCTGCACCCCGGGGAGGGGGAAGGACGGAACGCGTGAGGCGACCTGTTTGAGGACAGGTTTTCTCGAGAGCCGCCTAGGCCCGGCCTCGGAATTTCCTTATTTTCTGAGGGCTTCTAGGCTTCCTGACAGATAAGCTTTTGTTTAGCAGGACGAAAATTTGACATTACTGCATAAGAATTGCTGATTACAACTTTAAAAACCTCATTGTATTTTCCGAAAAGTTCAGTAACCACCTAGGCTTTTACTGCCCTCTTAAATGTGGCTTAAATTATAGAGATAACAAAGAGTTGATTTGTTTTTTTGTAGCTTGTCAAGTTCCTTGAAAACAGAGTTGTCTATGTCAGTTGTTTTGCAGATTAAAAAAAAAAACTAACAAAAATTCTGTAAAAATCACCAGTTTAGCACCATCAAGAATTCTGAAAAACTGGCCCTGCTTTTTGTAAAACCAGCTCCAGACTTGAATCAGAACTTTATACGTTGAGGATTTTACACGGCTAGTAACTGACATTGCAATAACAACAATGGTTACTATTTATTTTGTGCTTTCTCCCCGCAAACGCTGTTTTGGGAGCTTTGTTTTGGGACAGGTACTATTAACCCCACGTGACACGGAGGAAACGGAGGCACGGAGAAGTTAAGTACCGTGTGTAAGTTTGCGCAGCTGGTAATGGTTGGGACGACAGCAGGCTTGTGACTGTTTATGCTGCTCCGTCGCCTCCTTTGTATGTGGCTCTTTTCAGTTCACAAAGCACTTCCATTTCACTTACTTCTCTGGACTTGGGGTGTAATATACACAGGGGTACGGGGTGTTTGTGTACATATATATTCACACTATAAAATCGAGTGGTCTGCTCTTGTTGACCATACCTAAGTTTTATGCACTGAGCAAAAAATCCATTGGGTATTTTAAGGTAAATGGAGTTCATGAAGTTCATGTTTGTGTTTCAGTTAATAGTTTTAATTCCTTTGTATCATTTCCTGAAAGTGTGGAGAACAGTTCAAAATCAGTGTGTTCCTGAAAATATGTCATTATATACTGTTTTTACTTTGAAAACTTACTGAGTGGTCACTCTGTACTTGGAATGATTAACTGCTCCATGACAAGAAATAGGGTTCAAAAGCAAAATCATTTAATAAGAAAACAGCACTTTACACTATTAACAACAGAGCATTTAAATTCGTTCATCAGTTATCAAGGTTTTGATTGCCTCTATGCCCATCCCAGTGGCTGTACAACAGAAATGTGCCTGAGCAACCAACCTGAAGGAGGTTAGTCTAGTTTGGGGTATGAGATTCTCACACACACACACACACACACACACACACACACACACACACACACATATCTGTGTTAGTATAGTGCGGATATGCTGAACCGAACTGAGCAACTCAGTAAAGCTTCTGCAAAGAACTGACAAGTGAAGGATGGATATAGGCCATTGAATAGAAAAGTATGAGTGGGGAATTTTAGTGAGGAGACTGTTCGAAGACTTAGAATTGAGAATGAAAATGATTTTCCTAGGGAACAGTAAATAAATTTTGTGTATTTGGAAAGTTCCTACTGAGAAAAATAAGATGTGGGCAAGACTATGAGGAGTATTCTATAAGACATATGTTGAAGAAAATTTTACACTTGAGACATATAGATATCTAGATACCTAGATATACATCTAGTTATATATCTATAGACGTATATATATTAGCAGGGAGAGAGATGATTTTGGAAGTTTTAAGGCTTTTTAAATGGATGGACCTCTGGGAGCTATTTTTTCCCCCCACCCCAGGGAACATTTGGCAATGTCACAGGAGGGGAGAAGGGGAGGTGCTACTGGCATCCAGTGGATAGAGGCCAGGAATGCTACACATCCTAAGACAGGATAAGCCCCTCCATAAGAAATAATTACCCCAAGCGGTCCTGGGACTGAGAAATGCTGTTTTAAATTGATTGATTGTATGGCCATCTCTGCTTCCATGTGCTGTAGATATGCGTGATGAATTTTAGGAGCATGAATACAAGCAGTATTCAAGTTGGAGAGAAGGTGGCTCAGAGGCCTCAAGAAGAAAAGGCTGTTGTGAGGGTCCTGGGGAAGGGAGAAACTGGAGGAGATAGGATGAGACCATGAGAATGGACAAGTAGTGGTAAAACGAGACAATTATTTAAATAACATTTTTTCTAAGTTTGAAATTAATACATGTTCATTGTAGGAAATTTAGGATATGTAGAGAAAGTGTCAGGGGAAAAACAGTTATAACCACCCCCTCAAATGGGAAGAACAACTTGTCACCATTTTCATGTAGAGTGGTTCCTTTCAAATCTGTTTTTATGCTGATAACTGTTTTCCCTTTTATAAAACTACGATTATGTATTTTTCTCCCTATGGCAATTGGGCATTTTCTGTTCTGTTTTGTTTTGTTTTTGACTCAGTATATCACAAGTATTTCTCATTTTTCATTCTTTGAAAACTGTTCTTTTTAATGGTCAATCTTTGTTTTTTATATGTATTCTTTTGAAATTGGGAATTTTGCTTTGTATTTACAGGAGACATTTTGAAGGAAGAAATATTAGAATATGATGACTGATTAGCTATAGAAAACAGTGAGGGTGAAAAACTACAGTATCTCCAAGGTTTTAAATCTGGGACACTAAAAGAGTGGTGGAGCTACTGAAATAAATTGGCATTTTTATAATACTTTTTATCTTAGATAGGTAAACTGCTATTTACAGAGACACATAGTGAGATTTTAATGAGGACCCCTGATGCCCATCACCTCATATCTTGCTAAAACTCCTATAATTTTCCTTTTCTTTTTTTTCTTTTTGTTTTTTGTTTTAAGCTTATTTTTCAGTTTCTTCTTAGGAAGTCTTCTTGCCCTTTCCTCTTCTTGGAAAGGTTTTTAGAAATACATTTTCTATTAGAATCCTAAATAAGGCTCAAGTTTGTAGGTGTTGATTTTTACTTTGAGAAATTAAGGACTAGTTTGGGATTTTTAAATGTATAGTATGCTACAGTTTATGAGCAAGAGGTGAGTATAACTTTATGGAGAGGAGGAATTATCTTTAAACACGCTTGGCCAGTGATGGGATGCCTCATAACATCATACCATACATTGTTATTTCATCAATCCTTACACTTGTTAATCTGTAGCAGTTAATTTGGTGCTTTCTGGAAAATGTATTTAGGAAAGTAAATTTTTAAAAAAACACCTTAAACCTAATACACCTGGTATACATTTTTCAAATTAGATAGGATATAACTTTACATTGTTGGATTAAAATACTGTGTTTTCTACTTTGTGTTCATCTCCAGGTATCTTCTGATAGCTAGTATCCATTACCTTTGGGCAAGTGTTATATTTTCTTCTTTGTTCTTGGTACACAATGAGGGTAGAAATGGGAGAGGGGTGAATATTAAGGGTCTATTTCTAGTATATTAAGTTCAAGAACAGGTGACTGTTAGACACTCTCATGGGACTGACTTGCAGGCATTTGGAGAAATGAGTCCAGTTTAGGGGAAACATTGAAATGAACTGTTCTTCTTTTTTTTAAAAAACAAATATGTTAAATTTGATTACAGCTAAGTTTTGAACCTGGGAGTCATTATACCTCCTTAAGGTACTGTTTGACTCCTCTGCTGGAGAAGGGAATATATTCTCTAAGAGAAGGGGGCATTTTCAAACTTCAACATATATTCTGATTTCAGCCCAGGTGACATAGTGGTAACAAACCTCTGTAACTGATAAGGATGTGCAGTAATTATCAATCTAAGCATTGTAGTATAAGAAAGACTAATAACCATTGTTATAAAAGGACTCGAACATCATCTTTTGTTGATTTCTTCAATCCTGCAAGGCCAATATACCCTTATTTCAAGGTTTTAGGGTATACTTCTCATACTGACCAGGTACTACAAAAATTAGGCACAAGTCTTAATAGATGTGTAATAGATAAGTCCCAAATCATGAAGATGAGTGTTAAAATTAGTTTATATTAATTTGTCTTTTTGAGAGTCATATACCTTATAGGTATATCCTTCCATATGTAGGGAGTCTATCTTAAAAGCATCAGAAATACCTTTAATAGCTAAACAAGGGGTCAAAAAGGATCCTTAAGGTGACTTATTTTGTATATGTATGTATATACATTTTCCATTTATGAGTTTAAGAAGACAATTAGAAAGGATTAGAGTATTTTGCCTCCCTGTGAATATTTCCAGAAAAATAACTGGAATAGCGATATTTAGTAAAACAAGCTATTAAAATAATCATGTACTAGGCTTAAGAATCGAAGTCTTTCCAAAGATTCGGGTGTTTTATATAGCCATTTAAAATGTATAGTATAGTATTAATACATTTTAGTTTTGTTAAAACATAATACTTAGCATTTAAATATGAAATTTTAAAAGTCCAAAAGAGAAACGTCTCCCTTTCACCTCATCCCCCAGCCACACATAGCCTATCTCTAGAAGGGACATTTGTCCCCAGTTTCTTCCTTTGAATATCCAGAAATATTCAGTGAATGTACAAGTAATCACTCATGTACACATTTTGTTTTTAGGTTTTTAAAAATTTATTGTTATTGATTTGAGAGGGGGCAAGGGAGAGAGAGACAGACAGACAAATAGACATCAACTTGTTCTACCTATTTATTCACTCACTGGTTGATTCTTGTATGTGCCCTGACTCAGGATTGAACCTGCAACCTTGGTGCATCAGAATGGTGCTCCAACCAACTGAGCTACCCAGGCAGGGCCACATTTTGTTTTTATCTAAGTGGTAACATGCTGTTTTATACCTGCCCTCCCCTTTACAACTAATGACAGTAAGTCATAAAATCATTGAAAAAATGAAGTCTCTTGGTCCAAAACCACTGATAAAAGTAATGATAGACAACCACCTAGCTCTCAGAATTTGGTTAACTTCTTTTTCCCATTAATCCCAGTTCTTTAATGTAGTATGCTCAGTGGCCCTAGTTATTAAAACTGAGGAAGAGGTGGTGAGAATGGCAATTCCCCTTTAGCATCAATTTTGTAATTTTTTATTTAAAGGGTGACTTGGTCATGAGAAGGTTGGAATTCAGTTTGGTCTAATTGATTATAATGATGTGTAATCATGTTGTCCCCACTGAGTCTTCAGAAATCTGTATTTTCATGCTTGACCTGCCTTCCTGAATTTGACATTATTTCTTACACCAGCCTTCCATGGGAAACTGAATGAAGAGAAGGTGGTGTGATGAGCCCTGGCTGGTTGGCTCAGCTGGTTGAAATGTTGTTTTGTGCACAAAAAAATGGTTGCTGGTTCAGTTTCCCGTCAGGGCACATACCTGGGTTGTGTGTTTGATCTGCTGTCAAGCATGGGTCACGGATAGGCGGGTAGGCGGCAACCAGTCAATGTTTCTCTCTCTCTCCCTTTCCCTTTCTCTAAAATCAATAAACATATCCTGGGGTGAGGATTTGCAGGGTTGGGGGGAGGATGAGTCATCATTCAGCCAAGAAAAAACTATTCGAGTTTATTTCAGGTCGTAGGTGTTTTGAGTTGTTCTAAACATGAAATCAGAATGTGACTTAGTTTTATAATTTACAATGATTATTAGGCTCTGATAACTTGGTAAATTCATTCCCTCAGTAGGAATAAATCCAGCAAGTCTATGAGACATCCCTGGAAACTTGCTGGGGCACCCTTCACCCCAGACAGTGCATGAATGAGCCTGCCTGGCCCTGGCTGGTGTGGCCTAGTGGGTTGAGGGTCAGCCTGTGAACCAAAAGGTGGCCCTTTAGATTCTCCATCAGGGTAGGAGCTCCTTCTTTCTTTCTGCTAGGTAGTATTCCATTGTGTAAATGTACCACAGTTTTTTGATCCACTCATTTACCGATGGGCACTTATGTTGCTGCCAGCACTTGGCTACTGTAAATTGTGCTGCTATTAACATTGGGGTACATAGATTCTTTTGGATTGGTGTTTCAGGGTTCTTAGGATGTAATCTCAGCGGTGGAATTGCTGGGTCAAAAGGCAGTTTCATTTTTAGTTTTCTGAGGAAATTCCATACTGTTTTCTACAGTGGCTGCACCAGCCTGCATTCCCACCAACAGTGTACTAGGGTTCCCTTTTCTCCACATCCTCTCCAACACTTGTTTGTTGATTTGTTTATGATGGCCATTCTCACCAGTGTGTAGTAGTGTCTCATTGTGGTTTTAATTTGCATCTCTCTGGGGGCTAGTGATGCTGAGCATCTTTTCATATGTCTCTGGGCCTGGCCCGCTGTGTGTCCTCCTTAGAGACATGTCTGTTCATGTTTTTTGCCCATTTTTTTAATTGGATTGTTTGTCCAATCAATCCAATTAAAATCCATGTCTGTTCATGTTTTTTGCCCATTTTTTTAATTGGATTGTTTGGAGTAGAATTGTGTGAGTTCTTTATATATTTTAGAGATCAAACCCTTGCCCAAAGTATCATTGGCAAATATGTTTTCCCATATAGTTGGTTCTCTTTTCATTTTAATGCTGTTTTCTTTAGCCATGCAGAAGCTTTTTAATTTGATGAGGTCCCATTTGTTTATTCTTTCCTTTATGTCCTTAGCTCTAGGCGACATATTGGTGAAAATATTGCTGCGTGGAGTGTCTGAGATTTTCCTGCCTATGTTTTCCTCTAGGACTTTTATAGTGTCACAACTTATATTTAAGCCTTTGCCACAGCAGGGATGGAACTGGAGAGCATTATGCTAAGAGAAATAAGCCAGGCAATGAGGGACAGACACCATATGATCTCACCTTTATGTGGAACCTAATCAGCGAAACAAACAAACAAGCAAAATATAACCAGAAACATTGAAATTAAGAACAATCTGACAGTAATCAGAGGGAAGAAAGGTGGTGTTAATGAGGGGAAGGGTTTTTAGGAGCAACTATAAAGGACACATGGATAAAACCAAGGGGGGTGGAAGTAGGGGAGAGAGGTGGGGATGACTGGGGTGGTGGGGGGTAAATGCAGACAACTGTACTTGAACAATAAAGTAATTAAAAAACAAACAAAGGAAGGAAGCTGAAAAGAAAGTACTTTTTCTCTATCCTGAAAAAAGAACAACATTTTAGACCAAAAAAAAAAAAAAAAATTCCCCATCAGGGCACATGCCTGGGTTATAGACAAGGTCCCCAGTTGATGGGTGTGAGAGGCAACAATAGATATATCTCTTCCTCTTTCTCCCTTCCTCCTCTCTAAAAATAAATAAATAAAATCTTTAATAGAAAAAAGAAGTACTGCCTGTATTTGTTTTTGTGCTTCTCTTTTTCTCTCAGTGTGGTTCACCTCTTTCCCCCAATCCATGCCTTATCTGACACATTCTTTCAAAATGTTAACTTTCAGTTAACTGACAGTTAAGTCCCTTAACTGAGGGGATATACTCTAGAGTCTAGAAGGGACTTAAAGTCTCCAAGCAAAACCAGTCAACAGAATGTATCATTACTCTGTTAGTATAATAGTGTCTCATATAGTTTATAACAAGTACAATTAACATACTATTTACTTTGTCACTTTTAGAGTACAAGTGTTTGCTGCCTTTGTTAACTCCCCTCCCCGCCCCTTGTTCAAATATACCTAAGAAAGAAATGTCACACTTAGGGAATCATGTATCTTTTAAATCTGGTTTTACATTAAAGTTCTTTTGGGGAGGGGGGCTTGTTTTTGAGTTCTTGAAATAAATTATACCTGCTCTACACTGGGTTACATGATTGTTCAGCTCAACTTTTTAAAAAGAATTTTATATATTGAATTTTAGAGAAAGAGTAAGTTGAGGGAAATAAACATCTATTTCTTGTTCCATATACTTAGGTATTCATGAGTTGATTTTTAAAAATTGATTCTAGAGAGAAAGGCAGGGAAGGAGAGAGAGAATCATTGATTTGTTTTTTCACTTATTTATGCAGTCATTGGTTGCTTTTTGTGTGTGCCCTGACCTAGGAATGAACTCACAACCTTGGTGTATGGAGCTGATACTCGAACCATCTGAGCTGCCCAGCCAGGGCCCAACATTTGTTTTTAATGCTCTTGGAATAGTCATGAAAGTTAATTTTACACATTGATTAAAATGAGGGGAAATACTGGGCATGTCCTGCTGTACTAGAAGCTGTTACTAACTACAAAATGACTCTGTATAAATATCTTTGCTTTAAACCACTCTCTTCTACTTAAGAGCAGTTTTGTTCCTAAACTATTTAGATAAGTCATAGAGATAACGCCATGCTTAACATATTGTATAATAATTGCTGGGTTTTGTTTCTCCCATTTAAACCTTGTGGTGATGGTGAGAATGTTACAACAGGAAAGGGAAGTTTAAGGGTACCAGCAGAAGTGAGGCACTCTTGGTATTTTATAGCTACATCATAATACCAAGGGGTCTTATACCTTAAAGAAATTCAGGTCACTGAATTTTATAACTTTACAATTATTTTGTGTTTCTTTACACAAATTCTTAAGAATTTTTGTGTTTTGAGGCTTAAGAAAGTATTTTCTATTAGTGTATTGTTTTACATTAAAACTTTATCCTTTTATTTAAAATGTAATTATTTTACTATAGAAAGTTGATACAGAAAAATAAGGAAATGATTCAACCTAATACTGTAAAAACAAAAAAGGAAAAAGGGTCCAACTATAATATCACCTTTTAGAAAGAACTTGTATCGTTGAATACAGAAGAAACATAACAAATTTAGGAACTGGTAGTAAAATTTGCCTATAATATAAATCATGTTTTTACACCAAAGACAACTTGCTTCATTAGTGATGTTTACATATAACTTAATAATACCTAACATTTACAGAGTGATTAACCCAGACATCATGGGAGTAGAGTCTTTTATTTATTCCTCACAACACTAATATGAAAATATGGAATTCAGTAACTTGCCTAAGATCACGTGACTGGTAAATGGTTAAAGCAGGACCCAAACCCAGGAGCTCACGGTAGGACTTGTGTTTCCCATTACAACATACTGCCTAGTCATTTCAGTTTAGTCATATAAGAAAAGTACAATGTGCTGTTAAATCTTTCAGCAGCAAACTAAAACATGGTATTGCTTATTGTCTGTCATATTTTCAAAGATAGAAAGTTGATAATGCAGAATCTTCTGTTACCAGGGGCATCGATAGTGCTCATTCTACATTTCTAGTGGCAGAAATCTGGATGTGGAGAGCAGCTGCCCATCTCTGCCTGTTTGCCAGGCTTATATTGTTACCAATTTAGTAAATATAACTATTTAAAATAAGAGTTTAAAAATACTGTCTTTAAAAAACTAATTGGAATGCCTTGGATAGATGGGATGACGGCAAGTGACTCAGAAACTTCCTATCACATTTGGTATAGGTCAGAAAGCTAAAGATAAATGAAATGAAACTAACCATTTAGGATTTTGCACTGATAATGCTTTTTGAGTATCATTAAGCTCTTGATTCACGTTAAAAAAAGAAACCAAAATAGAAATCATAGATAATTACATATGCATGATTTGTAGATTTTAAATGAAAATACTTAAGGTACATTTGTACATCTCTCCTTTTAAAAATGAATCCTCGTTTTAAACGATCTAGTGACCAACCACAACTTTTAACAAAGTGTATATAAAAGGCTTTTACCATATATTTCAAGAACTCTATAATCATATTTTAATCTAGTAATATGTTTATCCAAAGAAAATAATGAGATATTATAAATATAGGGATGTCCATCAAATTATTTCTATATATAAAAAATAAATACACCCATGTGTTAAAAATGTTTAAATCACTTTCAAATACTTTTATTTTTTCATTTTTAACTATGTTTTATTATGCTACTACAGTTGCACAATCATTATCCCCCACTTTAATTCCCCTCCACCCTGCACGCTGCCTCCCACTTACATCCTCCCCCACTTAGTTCATGTCCATGGGTTGTACATATAAGTTCTTTGGCTTCTCCATTTCCTATACTATTCTTACCCTCCCCCTGTCTATTTTCTTCCTACCATTTATGCTTCTTATTGCCCATACCTTACCCCCATTCTTCCCCTCCCCCTCCTTGCTGATAACCTTCCATGTGATCTCCATTTCTCTGATTCTCTTCCTGTTGTATTGGTTTGCTTCATTTGTTTTTGTTCTTTTTTTTAGGTTCAGTTGTTGGTAGTTGTAAGTTTGTTGTCATTTTACTGTTCATATTTTTTATGTTCTTTTTCTTAGATAAGTCCCTTTAACATTTCATATAATAAGGGCATGGTCATGATGATCCTTTAACTTGACCTTATCTGGGAAGCACTTTATCTGCCCTTCCATTCTAAATGAAAGCTTTGCTGGATAGAGTAATCTTGGATGTAGGTCCTTGCCTTTCATGACTTGGAATACTTCTTGCTAGCCCCTTCTTGCCTGCAAGGTTTCTTTTGAAAAATCAGCTAACAGTCTTATGGGATCTCGTTTGTAGGTAACTCCTTTTGCTGCTTTTTAGATTCTCTCTTCCTCTTTAATCTTGGATAATATAATTATGATGTGCCTTGGTGGGTGCTTCCTTGGTGGGTCCAACTTCTTTGGGGGATTCTATGAGCATCCTGGACTTCCTAGAAGTCTTTTTCCTTTGCCAGATTGGGGAAGTTATTCTTCATCATTTTTTCAAATAAGTTTTCCATTTCTTCTCCTTCCTTTTCTCCCGGTACCCCTATAATTCGGATGTTGGAATATTTAAAGATGTCCTGCAGCTTCCTAAGCCTCTCCTCATTTTTTTTTGAATTTTTGTTTCTTCATTCTGTTCTGGTTGAATGTTTCTTTCCTCCTTCTCCAAATTGTTGATTAGGTCCAGTTTCCTTCCTGTCACTGTTGGTTCCCTGTACATTTTCCTTAATTTCACTTAGCATAACCTTCATTTTTTCATCTAATTTGCGACCATATTCAACCAATTCTGTGAGCATCCAGATTACTAGTGTTTTGAACTCTGCATCTCATAGGTTGGCTATCTCTCCGTCGCCTAGTTGTATTTTTTTCTGGAGGTTTGATCTATTCTTTCACTTGGGCTTTTTTTGTGTGTGTGTGTGTCTCGGGGGCCTGTTATGTAGTAAGGGGCGGAGCCTTAGGTGTGTTCACCAGGGCATGGCAACCCACCTTGCTGCATTGCGACACCGTATGTGGGGGAGGGGTCTGAGAGGGAACAATGGCAGCTTCTCTGCTCTCTGCCGGATTTCAGTAATTTCCCCTGCTACCCACAAGCAAATTGGGCCCTTCTGGTGCTGATTTCCAGGTGGGTGGGTTTGTGTACATTCTAGGACCCTGTGGGTCTCTTCCACGAATTCTCCTGTGAGGCTGGGAATTTCTCCCCCTGCGGCTGCAACCCCCATAAGTGTTTTCAGTCTGAGGCTTTGAGGCTTTATTTCCCTACACTAGAATCCTGGGTGGCATGGTCTGTCTTGCTCCCCAGTTGTTCCTTCCGTTTATCTGCACACAAGGTGGGATCACCTAGTCCACCAGCTGCTGCTTTGCCCCGAGTCCTCTCCACCCAGCTGCCCAGCTCTGCCCCTCCTACCAGTCTGGATGAATGTTTCGTCTTTAACTCCTTGGTTGTCAGACTTCCATAAAGTTCAATTTTCTGTCAGTTCTGGTTGTTTTTTGTATTTAAATTTATTGTCCTCCTTTTGGTTGTGTGAAAAGACACAGTGTGTCTACCTATGCCTTCTTCTTGGCCGAAGGTCCCCTAGAAAATGCAAACTATTCTGTAGTGACAGAAAGTAGATCAAATGATTGGGGAGACATTACAAAGGGTCATAGGAAATGGCGGTTTACTAATGGCTTAATGGGTAATATGTATAGGTGTATATATAAATATACTTTAAGTATGTACAGTTCATTCATTATATGTAGTTTAACTTCAGAGTTGTAAACAAACAAGTCCTTAATCATATATTCAGCCACTATTCAAAATTCCGTTTCTTACATTTTTTAACAGTTTTTTTAAACTAGGATCTATGCAGTGTCCATACATTGTATTCAGTTGATACAGTCTCTTTTAATATATAGGGTCATCCTCTTATTTTTATTTTATTTTAAAAATTCTAATAAGGATATGCTTATTTTATTTATTTATTTTTATTCTTACCTGAGGACACTTTTTTCCCCGTGAGGAAGGGAGAGCAAAAAACATCTGTGCAAGAGAGAAGCATTGAGTGGCTGCCTCCCAAACGAGAGAGAGAGACACAGAGAGAGAGAGAGAGAGAGAGAGAGAGAGAGAGAGAGAGAGACAGAGATCCCCTGACTGAGGATCGAAACCACAACACTGTAGTGCAATGGACAACACTCCAACCACCCAGCCAGTGTCCACCTCTCTATTTTTTCCTTGCAAAGTATTTGTTGAGGAAACTAAGTTTTGTGTCCCAAAGATTTTTAATTTTTGTGTATTTATCTCATGGTAGTGCTTATTAGGTTCCCCGCTGTTTTTTGTATTTCTGTTAAACTTGTAGTTGGTAAAGATGGATGCGGCTTGATTATGTTCAGGTTAGATTTTTTTTGCAAGAATATTTAATAGTAATGTTTTGTAGTATTTCCTGTGTGTCACATCAGGAAATATAATAACATCTGGTTGTCTCCTTTTCTGTGATGCCAAAGTTGATTTGTGGTTTGGATGTTGTCAACCTGATCTATCCATTGAGAAATTTCCTATCACCTTCTATATCAGTTTTTGTTTTCTATTTATACTCAGATCGAATAATCATTTCTGGAGAACTAAAAATATGGTAATACAGAAAGCTCTAGATTCTGATTTTTTTTTTTTTTAGTATATAAGAGTTTTACTATGATTGCTTAAATACAGCACTTCGCATCATTTCATTTGTGCGATTTCCTGTTTAGTTTTCAGGACTCAAATCTACTGTGACCTGAGATAATATTCCTGGATGTTTTGGTGCCTCTCAAGTTAGATGCATTGGTGCTGCTTTTTTAGCAACCTGTACTATCTGTTCCTTTTTTATAGCACGTAATTATTTTTATATTTATTGGCTTTCTTGTCATTCTTCCCCACTAGGCCATGAGCTTCTTGGGAAATAGGGCATGTACTTCTTTTTTTTGTTCATTTGTTTACTTTTTGTTAAAAAGTAAATAAAAGAATTATTTATTGGCACAACATTGGTTAATAGCATCATATAAATTACAGATGTGCGACTTTATAATATGACATCTGTTTACTCTATTTTGTGTTCACTACCTAAAGCCTAATCTCCTCCCATCACCAAATATTGATCTCCTTTACCCTCTTCATCTTTCCTCTACCCCCTTTCTCCTCTGGCAATCACCAATCTATTGTCTGTATCTGTGAGGTTTGTTTGTTTGTTTGTTTGTTTGTTTAAGACATATACTTCCTATTTCTTGACACACGGTAGGTGCTCCGTAAAGGCATGTTGAATTGAATACATATGCTTCCTTTCCTTTAATCATTTTTTTAATTTTTTTAAGATTGTATTTATTTTTAGAGAGGGGTGGGGAGGGAGAAGGAGAGAGGGGGTTGCCTCTCACACACCCACTACTGAGGACCTGGCCCACAACCCAGGCAGGTGCCCTGACTGGAAATCAAACTGGCAACCCTTTGGTTCACAGGCCGGTGCTCAGTCCACTGAGTCACACCAGCCAGGACTCCTTTAATCATTTCTTTAAAAATGAACCTTAAGTTACCAAGACTTTGATTGTGATGATGCTCATGTGCTCACTGGAGGATATACCATGTTGTGTGTGTGTTTGTGTGTGGGGAGGTGAGAGAGATGTTTTGTACATATTTAAATTAACTGAGTTGTTAAATTGCCTTTCAGGTTGTGTATATAAAAGTATGCAATCACTTCCTGCCCATGAGTAGTTTAACAGTCTAGTTGGTGAGAGGAAACACACCTAAATCAGTTAGTGCCAATTATTTGTAAATTGTTGAAATTCTAAGCTATGTGTTATTAACTAAGTGCCATAAAAAGATAGTAAAGGAAGAGATCAGTGAATGTGGGAATCAAGAAATGCTTCAGAGAGTGCCCTGGCTGGGTTGCTGCATTGGTTGGAGCATCATTCTGTGCACAGAAGGTTTGCTGAGGTCAATCCCAAATCAGGGCACATACTTAGGTTGCATGTTCAATCCCAGTTCAGGGTGCATATGGGAGGCAAACTGATCCATGTTTCTCTCTCACTTCAGTATTTCTTTTCCCTTTATCCATGCTCCCTTCCTTTCTCTCTAAAATCAGTAAACATTCCTGGGTGAAGATTTTTTTTCAAATGCTTCAGAGGAAGATTTGAACTCAATCATTATGGTCAGAGGCTGTGATGAAATGGCAAGGAGGGAAAGGGACTTTTCAGAGACAAGAAACAATTTGTTACCATAGAACCCAAGCATCAAGAGAGACAGGAAATTTTAATAGCAAAAACTGAGAAAATGAGACCTAATGTTATCAAATGTGCTTTCTGTATTTAGGGATACTTACACAGAGTTTAGGAGTCCTTACCATTTTACGTTTCTTTTTGTGAAGCTTTAATGTGGTTAATTTAAGTTTTTCCTTCTTTTTATAAACCAACTCCCTTGATCTGTTTAGTTGGATAAAGAGACAGGGTTGGGGGGAGTAAATAAGTTAACAACTTAATTATTATAACAGGAGAATATTTTTAGTGATCAAAGTGATTTCAAAGTAGTAGTGAAATTCTGGGGAGAGAAAGCACTAACATTGGAATGTCACAGAGATCAAGGAAGTCAGTTTATGAGAAGATGCAGAAACTTAAACCATGTTAAAGCTTTCGCACAAAAAAATGGGAAAAGGTAGTGAGTGACTCCTGTACTCACTGTACCTTTTGCAACAGCATGGGCAGACCTGGAGAGTATTATGCTAAGTGAAATAAGCCAGTCAGAGAAAGACAAGTACCATATGATTTCACTTATATGTGGAATCTAATGAACAAAATAAACCAGCAAACAAAATAGAAACAAACTCATAGATACAGAGAACAGACTGACAGCTGTCAGAGGAGAGGTGGTTGGAGCGGGGGTGGGGGTTAGGTAAAAACGGTGAAGGGATTAAGAAGGAAAAAAACTTAGAAACACAATAGTATGGTGATTACCAGAGGGAAAGAAGACTGAAGGGAGGTAGATGAGGGTAAAAAGGGAGTAAATTGTGATGGAAGGAGACTTAACTTGGCGTGGTGGACACACAATGCAACATACAGATAATATAGAATTGTGCACTGAAGCCTGTATAACTTTGTGAACCCTAATAAATTCAATAAAAATAAGAAAAATTGTCTGCAGGTTTTCTTATTCTTTTTGAGTGAGGCAAGGTAAAAACACAAACATCTTTACTTTTATAGATGAGGAAATTGAGGCTCAGCCGTTTCCA
The DNA here is from genome assembly GCA_004027735.1 of Carollia perspicillata. Classification (NCBI taxonomy): domain Eukaryota; kingdom Metazoa; phylum Chordata; class Mammalia; order Chiroptera; family Phyllostomidae; genus Carollia; species Carollia perspicillata. The sequence goes on from PVKM010001584.1 coordinate 35,762, forward strand.
GGGTCACATAGCTAGTTAAATGGGAAAGGGGGAAATTTAAACATGGGTCTGTCTGACCTAATCTTTTAGCTATACCAGCCCTGAAGGTTGGATGAGTCTTTTAATCTTTCACCCAGGTAGTGAGTTGTGATACCTACTGCAGAGTGAGCAGAAAGCTTTCCAGAGAACTGGGAGAGGCATGGGAAGCGTAAAGGCCTTTGCACATTAAGTTTTTAACTCCCACTGGTCTGCAAAGTGGGGTGAGAGGATTCACCCCACTTTGATACACATAGAGGGCATTCAGTGCATTTACCATTCTCAGGGCCAGACTCAGCCCATGTGTCTGACTAGAACAAAGATGGAGCCAGAAGGACTGGCCTTAATAATCACCAGTCAAAAGAGAAAAATTCCAGATGTTTTGAGGAATGTTTCTGGAACCTTCAGGACTAAAGGGTAGACCAATTTCCTAGAGGAAAAAAAAGAACAGATATGACCCCTGTGTAGCCATATTACTTCTGGCAAGTGAGTGCTGAGTGTCCAAGGAGCCTAGTGGAAAGCCATAAATGGCATGTGTTCTGCACTCCAGTCTTTTGAAGCCAGGTTATTGATGTATATTTACATGAGTTTTGACGTACATACAATATAGTCACTACCACAGACAAGATAACAGAACATGTTTCTCACCACAGTAAATTGTCTCTTATCCCTTTGTAGCCAACTTCACTTTCCCCTAGACTCTGGCAGCAATTGATGTTTTCTTTCCCTATAATACTGCCTTTTCTAGAGTGTAATAAAAATGAAGTTATATAGTATTTAGCCCTTTAAATCTGTTTTCTCTCAGCATAATGCATTTGAGAAATTCTTATATAGTCTGTGTATATCAGTAATTCATTTCTTTTAACTTCTGAGTAGTTGATAATTTTTATAGAAAAAATACTTTAAAATCAATCTAAGACAGTAAACATTTTAAATGAGTTGGGGTGACCAGACATCTCAATTGCTTGGGGCAAAACTGGTTTATGCCTGTTGACTCAGAATAATTTTTAATATGTCCTTTCACTCTCAAATGTGTCTTGATTTGGGTGATAAATTATATAGATGCTGTAAACTGAGTGACAAGATACAGTTTACTTGCCCTACAATGTTGTCAGATTTGCCTTCCAAAATACCAGAATTGTATATATTTATATTTTACATAACTATTATGAGTAATATTGGTTGTAATAACTTACATGTAATCTCATTTTGATCTTTACAACCATATTTTCCATTTGCATTAGAGATCACAAATTCAGAATAGAATAAATGACCTGCCAAAAAGCTAGAAAAACATAAAACCTTCATTGTTGCCCTGGCTGGTATGGCTCAGTTGATTATAACATCGTCCTGTAAACCAAAAGATCATGGGTTCAATTCCTGGTTTCTCTCCATCTCTCTCCCTCCCTTCCCTTATCTCCAAAATCAGTGAGCATATCCTAGGATGAAGATTAAAAAAACATACAAAACACCTGCATTGTCTATGTACACATTCACCCTTAATTTCTCCTCTTAATTGAAAGACAGTCATTATGCTATATTGGTTGAGAGTAGAGGCAATGGCGACAGAATGTGTAGGTTCTAGTCCTGACTCTCATAGCTTTCTTGCTGTTCGACCTTGGGCAGATTATGTAATCTTTCTGTGTTTCAGTTTCCTCATCTATAAAAAGGACACAATATCATAATATATCTATAATGCCTATGGCAAGCATAGGGTAAGCTTTTGATAAAGGCTAGCTATTATTATTTTTAAAAATATTTTATTCATTCATTTCTACAGAAAGGGGGAGGGAGGGAGAAAGAGAGGGAGAGAAACATCAGTCAGTTGCCTCTCACACACCCCTGACCAGGGACCTGGCCTGCAACCCAGGCATGTGCTCTGACTGGGAATCGAGCCAGTGACCTCTAGGTTCACAGGCCAGCACTCAACCCACTGAGCCCCACACCAGCCAGAGAGGCTAGCTATTATTTTCATATTATTGCTACTTAATTGACCAATACAATGGAATCTCCTTCCCTCAACAAAAAACTTCCCATCCTCCCCATATTTAAAAAAAAATAATGGGAATATTTTGTTCTTTTTCCCTTCTAATTAAAAAAATTAATTTCTAATAGTAAGATACCTGATTATGAAGTTTTTCTACATTTAGATAAATAGTTTAGTCTTGGTGTAGTAAATCAATTCAACAAACTGTGTTTCTTGTAATATCTGTATCTTTCAAACTTTATGCATATCTGGCAGAATTTTAAAAATAAGATGATGGCTAAATTTAGGGACGCAGGGTTAAATAAAATTATGCAGCCTTCTTGGAGCCTCAGAAATTTAGTAGGAAACTATTGGAAATTTGAGGATTTTGCCATGAATACTGTAGGCAGTGGTTGTAAAGGATTATTTATGGGACCAGGAACAGAATGGTGGCAGAAAAATCAAATAATTCCTACAGTTATTTAGGCTCAAAGTGATGGGGCTAGAAATCTGACAGTGGAAAAGGGAAGGTCAGAATGGATCCGTGAAATAATCTGAAGGAAGCTTCAAGAAGACTTACTGATTTGTTGGAGAGAAGGAGAAAGGAATCAAATTAACTCCCAGGTTTCCAGTCAGAGAGAAGCTTGATGCCAGTAATTTAAAATGTGGTAGATAGAAAGGGCATCTAGTTGTTTTGACACTGGAACAGATTGAAGAGGTTTATTTTAGATGTGTTGACTTGAAACTAGCAATGGCAGTTCAGGAAGCCAAATACATAGATGTCAGAGGAGAGACTAGATCTAGAGAGATAGCTGAAGCCCTGAAAGAATATTTTTCCAATTTTAGTTTAAAGAGAAATGAGTCATTGAAGGTAAAAGAACAAGGAAAGTGCTGATAGTGCTGTGTCATGTGAACACAAAGATTGAGGGGAGAGGGACATTGAAGTGATAAAAAAGCTAAATGATGAAGAGTGAGCAGTCTTTAGACTTGGCTTGGCTGACCTTGATGAGCATCATCAGTGCTGTAAAAGCTCCCCTGTATCTTTGAGTGACCTTGAAGATGCAATTTTTTCAAATAAGAAGGCAAAATAAAAACAAGATTGTAAAGGGTTAAAGAGAAAATGGAAACTAAAAAGCACTCATTGTAGAAATTTGGCAGGAAAGAGAAGTAGAGAAAGAGTATAGGAGTTGATAGGGGAAACCTGATCATGTTTAAAAGCAGGGAGGGGAGGAGTCAGTTCAAAGGAAGAAATTGAAGATACAAAAGTGTATGTAGAAGCTAAGTCCCAGATGAGGTGAGAAGGCAAGAATTGAGAAAATCAGAGGGAGTTGCCCTCATTTTGGAAAAATTAAAATAGATTCTTCCTATGAAATACTACCTCTGTGTGCTGGCATTTACACCTTTTTCACTTATCCACTATGAAGGAGTTATATAATCTGCTTTTTATAGTGACCTCATTGTGTTAAAATATCTTCAGATTATAAAAATAATTTATGTTCATTGTAGAACACAGAGAAACATGTAAATGAGGAAAAAATCAACCATAATTCCACCAGCAATAATAAATAACTTGTTAACATTTGACAGAGTCCTTTTGAATGGATTAATTTTATATATATTTCTGAAAAAAATGATTATACTATACTATATATTCTGTTTTCTGTCCTACTTTTAAAAATACTATTATTTTTGAGGTGCCACCTGACCAAATACGACTCAAACAGAAGAACAGCTCAGAGCCCCAGAGCCAATACTTTTAAGTGACCAAGAGATAGCCAACCTATCAGATGCACAGTTCAAAGCACTGGTGATCAGAATGCTCACAGAATTGGTTGATTTTGGTCTCAAGTTAGATGAAAAAATGAAGGCTACGCTAAGTGAAATGAAGGAAAATGCACAGGGAACCAATAGTGATGGAAAGAAAACTGGGACTCAAACCAATGGAGTGGACCAGAAGGAAGAAAGAAACAACCAAACAGAAAAGAATGAAAAAACAAGAATTCAGAAAAATGAGGAGAGGCTTAGGAACCTCCAGGACATCTTTAAACGTTCCAACATCTGAATTATAGGGGTACCAGAAGGGGAAGAGGAAGAGCAACAAGTGGAAAACTTATTTGAACAAATAATAAAGAAGAACTTCCCCAATCTGGCAAAGGAAATAGACTTCCAGGAGGTCCAGGAAGCTCAGAGAGTCCCAAAGAAGTTGGACCCAAGGAGGAACACACAAAGGCACATCATAATTACATTAGCCAAGATTAAAATGAAGGAGAGAATTCTAGAAGCAGCAAGAGATAAGGGGGCAGTCACCTACAAAGGAATTCCTATCAGACTGTCATGCTGATTTCTCTAAAGAGACCTTACAGGCAAGAAGGGGCTGGAAATAAGTGTTTAAAAGCAGGGAGGGAGGAGTCAGTTCAAAGGAAGAAATTGAAGATACAAAAGTGTATGTAGAAGCCAAGTCCCAGATGAGGTCCCAAGTCATGAAATGCAAGGACCTACATCCAAGACTGCTCTATCCAGCAAGGCTTTCATTTAGAATGGAAGGGCAGATAAACTTGACCTCAGATAAGGTCAAGTTAAAGGAGTTCATCATCACCAAGCCCTTATTATATGAAATGTTAAAGGGACTTATCTAAGAAAAAGAAGATAAAAAATATGAACAGTGAAAAGACAGGAAACTCAGTTATTAACAACCACACCTAAAACAATAGCAGACTAAAGTGGACACCTAACACAGGAGCAGAGCCACAGAAATGGAGATCACCTGGAAGGTTAGCAACAGGGAAGTGGGAGGAGAGGGTGGGGAGAAGGTACAGAGAATAAGTAGCATAGATGGTGGGGAGAAAATAGACAGGGAGAGGGCAAGAGTAGTGTGGGAAATGTAGAAGCTAAAGAACTTATGACCCATGGACATGAACTAAAGTGGGGGAATGTGGGTGGGAGGGGGAGTGTAGGGTGGAGGGGAATGAAGGGGGGATATGGGACAACTATAATGGAATAATCAATAAAATATATTTAAAAAATAAATAACTAGAAAAAAAAATAAAAATACTATTATTTTTGAAACTTATTCCACTTCACAAAATACTCTTTGTGAATAGTGTTTTTAATATTCCATTGTAAATGCTAATCCCATGTGGATCAATCTAGGCATTCTCAGTTCCCTTTTTTTATCTCCTTATTTTTTTAACCTGATCCAAATTCTGTTATTAAACATAAGTGCTACAGATACCAAAACAGTTATTAAGAGTCTGGGAGCTGAGTTTAGGAGGAAGAAATCACTATCCCCAGGCTCTAAAGATTGTCCCAGAAAATCCTATCTTTACCTTCTTTCTTTCTCCCTTTCACTGACATTCTTGAAAAAAAGTCCATGTTCATCCTTCCCTTTTATTTTTTGTGTGGCATCTGCCTCAAAGAAACCAGTGATTTGCCTTTAGGCCCTGTAAATTCCCTGTGGGGCCTTAGAAGAGAGAAGAAAAGGTTACCCTTATAGGACAAGGGAAGGATGGGAGGTAGGGTTCCCATATTGTTTATGGTCACCTGTCCCTCCTTTGTCATCTCCTCAGAAAAATAGTACTCTTATTTTTTTTTGGCTAATCATAATTGAAATGTTGACTCTAGTTGAGAATGAATTGGATTCAATTAATGAAAACAAAGTTGTGGTAGAATGACATGGATTCTTTCTATGCCGTATGCTATATTAATTAGCTACTGGATTTTTTGGACTGTAAGACACACTGGACCATAAGACATGCCTAGGTTTTAGAGGAGGAAAATAGGGGAAAAATTTTTGAAACAAAAAATGTGGTAAGATATTCAATAATATAAATAACATAGGCTGCCACCCTCCTATAGCAAGCCAGGTAAGCTACATTCGGACTATAAGATGCATCCCCATTTTCCTCCAAAATTTGGGGGGGGGTGGTGTCTTATAGTCCAAAAAATACATAACTGTCTTTGGACAAGTTACTTGTTTTCTCTGGGTTAAAAAAAAATAGGCTGAAGCTTTAAACTCTAAAATGTCTTTTATTATTATAAGTTAGTGTTATAAAATTTCAACCTCAAGACCCTTGATGAGAACACCCTTTGTAATAGTGATAGTTACTCTGATGTTGGTGATTGGAAGAGAATCACTGATACCAAAAATATTAATTATTATAATTCTTTTCACACATCCGTGCTTTGTTTTTCAAGAAGAGTGAAATTGCAAAGATAAACACAATATAAGTAACTAATATACTATAACATATTAATGTAAACAGAAAGCCCAAGTTAATTTAATCTTAAACTGTAGCTTAAGTTGTTAGAGACGAAAGTTGAGACATGTTTCATTCCTGTGTGATGAGCTTTCTCATTGGGAGTAGGTAGGGAGTATCTAAACACTTGGAGCTATTTCATCTCTTTACTGGGCAGCCGTTGTAGTAAATTATCTGAATAGATCCCTTTTCATTTTTCTGGTAGATGACTATTCTATAAAGGGAATTCATCCCTGCAGCTCCTTCTGCATGTCACTATCTTGTCAAGAAAAAAGCTGTAGCAATTACTTTATTGTCTTTCTTTGGCAGAATTTAATGGTTTTATTAACATGAATATAATGTGTATACAGTCTGTCTATTCATTTTCTTCGCTGCACAGCCTGGCATTGGGATTGGCAACTCTGATGGCCAGCTGGGCTACGCTTTCCATGATGCCTTTGTGGTTCTTTGAGGAGACCTTGTGAGCAGCCTCGGCACGGTAACATTTGTTGCACATCACCAGAACTTCAAGCTCCTTGACATTGTGGACCAGGAACTTTCAAAAGCCCCTGGGCAGCATGTGCTTTGTTTTCTTGTTGCTCTGCTAACCAATGTTGGGCAGCAAGATGTGGCCCTTGAATCTTCTCTGAACCCTATTATAAATACTTGTGGGTTTCCTCCAGTCACGCTTAATTTTGACATATCGGTCTGACTGGTACTGGGTGAACTTCCTGGTCCTCTTTTTGACAATCTTAGGTTTCACAAGGGGTCTGAGGGCAGCCATGGTGCCAAGTAAGAGATAGCTGTCACCTCCATAGGCAGCACCAAGGAAGCTATTGTCTTTATTTAAGAAAATACACTGCATCCAGTGTTCAGAATAGTTATAAGTAAAATTAGTATTTTGTTCTCAGTATGCCATAGCTCTTGCTTTATCTCTCAAGGCCTTTTTTCCTTTTGTTCTTTTTTTCATTGAAAGATTATTCTTTCTGTTTTCTATAATCACTGTCTTCAACCACACATGATCCCATTTCTGATTATTCTCTTTTTATACATTATCAAATGGCACTTTGCAAATATCTAGGTTCCTCAACAATTGTTTTAGACTGTTAGAGGCTCTTAGAGGAAAAGGATAATCCTATATTATTGCCCAAGAAAAATATACCAAGTGCATAAGGCATAAAATAAAATGGAATTTGTAATATAAAATTCCTTCGTTAAGAGACTTTACCATTACAATTTTGATAATTTCCTTCACCTTTTTAAGCTTTATTGAAATATAACTTAACATAAAACTCATTTGACCTAAATGTGCAGTTTACTGATTATAATTGTATATAGAATAGTGTGACACATTCAAATTTTAGAACATTATCATCACCCTCGCCCAAGGTATTTTGATATTTGCAATTATTCCCACTCCCACCCAGCCTTTAATCTACTTTCTGTTTCAGTAGATTTTGCTTTTATGGATCTTTTATATAAATGGAATCATATAATATGTGGTCTTTTGTACTTGGCTCTTTTCACTTGGCATGATATTCATAAATATTGTAGCATGTATTAGTGTTTCATTCCTATTTGTTGCTGAGTAGTATTACAGATGGACATACCTAATATTGTGTATTCATTTTCCAGTTGATAAGACATTTAGATCTATCACATTTTTGGCTATTTTGAATAATGTTGTTATAAACATTTGCATACAAGTATTTTGTGAACATAAACTTCCATTTCATATGAATAAATATGAGGATGCTATGGTTAGTTAGTATTTAACATTTTAAAAAAGTGGCAAACTATTTTCCCAAGCTATTGTACCATTTATATTCCCACAGTAATATGTGAGGATTCTAGTTTCTCTACATTGTCCCCAACGCTTCTTATTGTCTGTTTTATTATTATTATAGCCATTGTGGTGGTTACAAAGTAGTATCTCACTGTGGTTTTGACTTGCACTTTTCTAATGATGTAAAGTCCTTCACTCTTTAAAAAAATATGACACTGTATATTCTTTGAAAAAAAGAAATGAATATGTTTTCCATATAAAAGGGAGACAGACTATCAATAAATAAGTGCTATTTTCTAAAGGAAAATATTCAAATTCAATAGACTATTTTTTTACTCCTTTTTTTAAAGTCGTTTAATTATAGTTGTCCCACATTTTTCGCTGTTGCTCTCCCCTGCCCTGCCCCCGCCACAGGCAGTCCTCACCCCATTGTCCATACCCATGGGTCCTCAATACATGTTCCTTGACTTGCCCTTTCCCTTTCCTCCATTACCCACTCCCACCTCCCCTCTGCTCACTGTCAGTTTGTTCTTTATTTCCATGTCTCTAGTTCTGTTTTGCTCATTTGTTTTGTCGATTAGGTTCCACTTACAGGTGAGATCATATGGTATTTGTCTTTCACCACCTGACCTATTTCACTTAGCATAATGTTCTCCAGATCCATCTGTGCTGTCACAAAGGGTAGGAGTTCCTTTTTTCTTTGCTATGTAGTATTCCATTATGTAAATGTACCACAGTGTTTTGATCCATTGATTTACTGATGGGCACTTAGGCTGTTTCCAGCACATGGCTATTGTAAATAATGCTGCTATGAACATTGGGGTGCATAGGTTCTTTTAAATTGTGGTTTAGGATCCTTAGGGTATAATCCGAGCAGTGGAATTGCTGGGTCAAAAGGCAGTTCTAGTTTTCTGAGGAAATTCCATACTGTTTTCCACAGTGGCTGCACCAGTCTACATGCTATAGACTTTTAAAATACATATATACATGTGTGTGTAATAAGTAAGGTTAATCTATGGATAAAGGATTCTGGTAGTCTGTACTAGGGAAGGTTGAACTAAAAAAGACAGAAGGTGAAAGCTGTTCCAACTAATTATCATTTCTACATAGTATAGAATGGAATTTTTACTAATTCATTCAACATGTACATTTAGAGCACTTTGTAAGTGCCAGGTGATATTGTAGGCCCTGGGAATATAAGAGTGAACAATCAAGCAAGGCCCCACCAGTCATGATGCTTATATTCTTGTAGAGAAGGCATATGATAAAGAGACAACTTACATATGGAGTGGTGGCAAATATTATCAAGAGAAGCAGGGTAGGGTAAGGAGATAGGAAGGTGAAGGTAGGTGCTGTTTTTTAAAAGATTTTATTTATTTATTTATTGTTTGAGAGAGGGGAAGGGAAGGAGAAAGAGGGAGAGAAACATGGATTGGTTGCTTCTCACATGCCCCCAGCGGGGGATCTGGCCTGTAACCCAGGCATGTGCCCTGACTGGGAATCAAACCAGTGACTTTTCTGTTCTCAGGCTGGCACTCAATCCAATGAGCCACACCACACCAGCCAGGGCAGTCAGTGCTATTTTAGAGTATGGTCAGGGAAAAGCCGCTTTAAGGAGGGGTATTTGAGCAAAAACTTAAAAACGTTATAAGGAAGGAAACTATCAGAATATATGAGGGGAGAGCAGTCCTCAGATACAAAGCAAAGGAAATACACAGAACCTTGAGATGAGAAATTTTATCATCCATCCTCCACTGATCAGGCAAATTTTGGCCTAAAGAAACATAAAACATCTTGGGTACATTAGAACAAGTTACTTAACTTTTTAAAACCTACATATTTTTAAAATGGGGATTATAATTTCAGCATCAGAAATTATAATAATTGAGATTCTGAATATAAAGCATCTATGGTTCCATTTTAAGTGATAAAATGGTAATTGCTGTTACTTTATTAGAAATTATTAATGTTATTGTCACACCACCTATTTTAAGCTTCAAATTAGTTTTCCAACTAGTATTCTTTAGTAATTTTTGTTTTCTGTGTCTTTTAAAATTTGTAAAGTCAAATCGGATACTAGTGCTTTAGGGATGTTATAATCTTAATGAAATAGGACCATTACCTCACCTTTAGACTGTTATTCTTTTGATTATCATTCTAGTATTCTTATTTACTTTAGAAATAGAGATCTCTGTCTCCAATTTTACTTCTGAAGGTGTTTTTGTGATAGGCAACTTCATATTTATCAGTGAGTTGGATTCTAAAAAGTGGATTTTTTATAGATTGTTTAATCAGATTATGTGTTTTGACAGAAACGTTTCCTCTAATAGTAATAAATTTCCAGGAGTCTTAGTTGGTTTGTTTTTTGTCTCATTTGTTTTTCATGGATGCAGTTTGTTCTTATCTCTCAAGGATTTTTTCAAAGTCAGGTTTATTGAGATAAAATATACATCTAATAAAAATTCACCCTTTCTATTGCATAGTTTTAACAGTTGGGATAACTGCCACCAAGATACAAAACAGTTCTTTGTGGACTTTGACCATCACTAATGTCAGCATTTTTAGATGTGTACATATGTATGTTCCCTCTGGGATCTCCTGCACTCTTTTCTGAAGTGTATAAACCTGGCTGCAAGCCTCTGTGAGGCAAATGATAGAAAAAATGTTAGAGGTCTAGACATTAGTATGTAAATTACTGCTTGATCCCTCATTTGTGACTGGTGTTTCTTATCCCAAGGACTGTTTCAAATTTTCCATACAAGAAAACTCTAGTTTTTTACTGGAATGGAGGAGAGGATATAGAGATATAACTGTGTCTTGAGTGCACATTCAGGCATTCTACTTGTTCTTAAGCCCACCTTAATTAATACTCACTTCTTGAGGTCCTCATTATTGGCAAATCCTGAACCTTTTTGGTGATTCTACTTTTTACCTTTACTCACTGCTGATTTAGAATTTGGCTTTCTCAGATCTGTCAAGTCATTTATCACTTCTGCTTTACTATTTCCAAAATGTTGTTGCCATCACCTCCTCTTCTTTGTCCTTACGGGTTTTATGTCTTTAAACATAAAAGACGTAAACATTTTATTGTCGTTGTAATGGAGTCTCAGGGAAAGGTAGAAGTAATTGCATATTTAGCCTGTTATCTTTTAATGTCTCCCTTTAAAAAAAGAAAAAAAGTCTTACCTGGTGGATAAAGACCCTTTAAGATCTCCCTTCTGCCTGTCTCTCCAGCCTCATTTCTCACTTAGCCGCAATCCCAGCCTAACCTCCAGTCACATGCATCTGCTTAAGATAATGCCAAACAAACCATGTTTCCTCATGCCTTTCAGTTCAGTACTTA
>PVKM010001584.1:47206-69028 GCA_004027735.1 Carollia perspicillata
CTGCACACCCCCTCCCACCCACATTCCCCCACTTTAGTTCATGTCCATGGGTCATACATATAAATTCTTTGACTTCTACATTTCCTATACTATTCTTAACCTCCCCCTGTCTATTTTGTACCTACCATTTATGCTGTTTATTCTCTGTACCTTTTCCGCCTCTCTCCTCCTCCCACTCCCCCCGTTGCTAATCCTCCATGTGATCTCCATTTCTGTGGTTCTGTTCCTGTTCTAGTTGTTTGCTTAGTTTGCTTTTGTTTTTGTTTTAGGTGTGGTTGTTAATAACTGTGAGTTTGCTGTCATTTTACTGTTCATATTTTTTATCTTCTTTTTTGTAGATAAATCCCTTTAACATTTCATATAATAAGGGCTTGGTGATGATGAACTCCTTTAACTTTACTTTATCTGGGAAGCACTTTATCTGCTCTTCCATTCTAAATGAAAGCTTTGCTGGATAGAGCGATCTTGGATGTAGGTCCTTGCCTTTCATGACTTGGAATACTTCTTTCCAGCCCCTTCTTGCCTGCAAGGTCTCTTTTGAGAAATCAGCTGACAGTCTGATGGGAACCCCTTTGTAGGTTACTGTCTCTTTATCTCTTGCTGCTTCCAGGATTCTCTCCTTCATTTTAATCTTGGGTAATGTAATTACGATGTGTCTTAGTGTGTTCCTCCTTGAGTCCAACTTCTCTGGGACTCTGAGCTTCCTGGACTTCCTGGGAGTCTATTTCCTTTGCCAGATTGGAGAGGTTCTCCTTCATTATTTATTCAAATAAGTTTTCAATTTGTTGCTCTTCCTCTTCCCCTTCTGGTACCCCTATAATTCAGATTTTGGACTCTTTAAAGATGTCCTGGAGGTTCCTAAGCCTCTCCTCATTTTTTTGAATTTTGTTTCTTCCTTCTTCTCTGGTTGAATGTTTCTTTCTTCCTTCTGGTCTACACCGTTGATTTGAGTCTCAGTTTCCTTCTCATCACTATTGGTTCCCTGTACATTTTCCTTTATTTCACTTAGCGTAGCCTTCATTTTTTCATCTAATTTGCGACCAAATTCAGCCAGTTTTGTGAACATCATGATTACCAGTGTTTTGAACTGCGCATCTGATAGGTTGGCTGTCGTTTTGTCGCTTAGTTGTATTTTTTCTGGAGCTTTGATCTGTTCTTTCGTTTGGGCCTTTTTTTTTTTTTTTTGGTCTTGATGGGCCTGTTATGTATGAGGGGCGGAGCCTTAGGTATTCACCAGGGTAGGGTAACCCCGTTGCTGGATTGTGGCACTGTATGTCCAAGAGGGAACAGTGGCCCTTGCTCTACTCTCTGTCAGATTTCAGTCACTGCCCCCACTACCCACAAGCAAAGTGGGCTCTTCTGGTGCTGATTCCCAGGTGGGTGGGTTTGTGTATGTTCTAGGACCCCATGGGTCTCTCCAACAAATTCTCCTGTGAGGCCAAGAGATTCTCCCGCTGCCGCCCCAATCCCCACAGGTGTTTTCAGTCAGAGGTTTGCGGTTTTATTTCCTGGTGCTGGGACCCTGGGTTGTGCTGTCTGTCCTCCTCCCCAGTTGTTCCTCCAGGTTTATCTGCACATGAATGTGGGACTGCCCGCTCCACCAGCCACCACCTCGCTGGTCAGCAGCCAGCAGCCACCTTTCCAGCCAGCAGCCACCTTACTGCAAGTCCTCTGCCCAGCCTCCCCTCTCCACCCCTCCTACCAGTCTGGATGAATGTGTCTTCTTTAACTCCTTGGTTGTTGGACTTCCATATAGTTTGATTTTCTGGCAGTTCTGGTTGTTTTTGTTTTTAAATTGTTGTCCTTTTGGTTGTGTGAGGAGGCACAGTGTGTCTACCTACACCTCCATCTTGGCCAGAAGTCCTTTATTTACTTATTTTTTAAAAGGCCTCATTGGAGAGATTTCTTAACCTTGGGGTATAGGTGGACAGGCTGTTCATGGATCAGATATAATTGGAGGAACAGGAGAGTGGATTATTTTTTTCAAAGGTAGAGGAAAGCTTTGGAAAGTTAGTTGTAAGAATGAAAGAAAAATATAAGGTTAGGCCTAAAACAAGTCAAGCTGTGTGTGTGTGTGTGTGTGTGTGTGTGTGTGTGTGTGTGTGTGTGTGTACATAGTTTAGTTTTGGTTCCTCTGATTGCTTCTGGTGGTATATGTGATTCCGTTCTGAAGTTGTAGGCTTCTGTACATTTGGATGCCATAAATATCACTACTGTACATATAGACCTGATTTTATGACCTTAAATTGGAATTTAATATATGGCTACTAATATGAAAGATGGGAAGATTGACATTTTTAGGGTATTAGCCCAAAATGCATATCATATTATTTTTACAGGTTGCGATGAAAAAGAATGAGAACAGAACGAGCCTTAATTTCCTAAAATACCCTACCTGTGCTTCCTCTGTGCTTAAGGTTTTTAAAAGTGTGTAGTTAGAAAACTGTGTTCTCTGCTTTACTCATAAGCCTCATTTACACAGTGTGGAGCTGTTATCTTTTTAGATGTGTGTTAAGGAAATGATCAAGTTCTTTTGCTTTTTGTATTTTCCATTTATTATTTTTATTTTGTTGTCTAGGTATTTAAGAGATTATGGCATCTGAAACCCACAATGTTAAAAAACGGAACTTTTGTAATAATATTGAGGATCATTCCATTGATCTTCCTAGAAAAAGGATCTCTAATTTCACTAACAAGAACATGAAGGAGGTAAGTCCATGGTTTCTAGGTAACAGGTAAGAAAGTATGTATCTTAGTCTGGTCAGGCAAAGAATACCATTATAGAATTCGATAAATTGGGTGGCTTCAAACAACAGAAATTTATTCCTCACAGTTCTGGAGTCTGGAAAGTTCAAGGTCAGGGCTTAGGCAGATTTGATATCTTGTGAGGGACTACTTGCTAGTTCATAGATGACTGTCTTCTGACTTTGTCTTCACATGGTGGATGGGATGAGAGAGCTGTCCGGGGTCTCTTTTATAAGAGCACTAATCTCATTCATGAATGTCTACCCTCATGACCTAATCACCTCCCAAAAGCCCTACCTCCTAATACCATCACTTTGGAGGTTAGAATTTCTCTTCTTTTCCTTTTCTTTCTTTCTTTTTTTTAATTTCATTTATTTACTTTTAGGGAGAGGGGAAGGAAGGGAGAAAGAAAGGGAGAGAAACATCAACATACTAGAGAAACATTGCTCAGTTTCTTCTCACATGCCCCCAACTGGGGACCTGGCCCACAACTCAGGCATGTGCCCTGACCAGGAATCAAACTGACAACCAACCTTTCGGTTCACAGGCTGGAACTCAGTCCACTGAGCCACACCAGCCAGGGCATGGATTTCAACGTATGAATTTTGGGAGACACAGTGTTTCATTCCATCACAGACAATTTAAACTATTAGGGCTATGGATAGTTCTGGTTAAATTATTTGAACAATTGGAGTTCTGGTTTATCTTGACAAAATTAAGTAGAATTAATGAATATGTTTATGTTCTGAAATGTTTATATTCTGAAAACTCTAAAAAGTTTTTGGGTAGTGTACTATTTTGATAGGATATAATTTTAATATTTTAATATTAAAGGAGAATCATAGAGGTACTTTTTGTTCACCATTGAAAAGCATATCAGCACTGATGTAATTTCTTTTAAACCATATTAAAATTCAACTTACTGAGCACCCTATAAGTACAATATGTGACTAGTGGCATGTAAAATAGGGAGATGGATATATCAAAACAACTATATACAGTGTTATAACTAATGATCGAGATAAAGCATTAGAATGGGAAAATGTAACTGTTGAATTTCAGATTTGTTAATATCAATCACAAAGTTTACATAGCTTTATTTAAAAATTTAAATACACTGCAACTGTTCATTTTAATTTTTCAGGTTAAGAAATCTCCAAAACAGTTGGCTGCTTACATAAATAGGTAAGAGCATCTTAAAAGTTTGTGGGAAACAGCAAATACTGAAAGCTTGATAAGAGTAAAAATAGGAAAAAAATAAGTATTCTCTTTTATTATAATAATTAACTGGCGAACAGTTTCTTTGTGGTAGGCACTGTGCTAAACACATCAGTATTATCTCTAATCCTTAAAACAGTCCTACTGGGTAGGTATTATTACCCACTAACAATTGATGAGGAAAACTAAAGATCAGAGAAGTTAAGTGATTTGTTCAGAGTTGTACACCCAGAAAGTGGTAAAAATGGCATTCATTCCCTGATCTGCTGAACTTTCTCCTAAATCACTGGTGATCTGAGGACCCTGAGGGTCCCTGCAGCCCTTTCAGGGAGTTTTTGAGGTCACTATATTCATATCAATACTGAGATGTTATTTACCTTTTTCACTTTCATTCTCTTACAAGTGTACGGTAGAATTTTCCAGGGGCTACATTTGATATCACAGTAAATTGAATGGAGAAGCAGATAATGAGAAGCCAACTGTCTTCTGTTAAAGCAGATATTAGAAATTTACAAAGATGTAAAAGTGCCATTCTTCTCAGTATGTGTATATATAGGATTTTTTTGGTAAATATTCTGTGTTAAATGAATTAACAGATTTTCTCAGTTTTAATTCCTAATATAATAAAATATCAATAATTATTACCCACATTAAACATTCTTTTGAAACTTAGATAATTTTTTTAATTTAAATTAAATTTATTGGCATGACATTGGTTAATAAAATTATATAGGTTTCAAGTGTATACAATTGCATAGTGCATCATCTGTATATTGTAGTATGTGCTTACTACCCAAAGTCTAGTCTTCTTCCACCACCATGTAACTGACTCCATTTACTCTTTACTTTCATCCCCCTTTTCCTCTGGTAACCACCATACTGTTTCTATGTCTGTGAGGATTTTTTTATTTGTTTGTTTGTCTTATTTGTTCATTTGTTGTATTCAGTTTTTATATCCCATGTGAGTGAATAGATATGGTTCTTGACCTTTTCCATCTGACTTATTTCGTATGACATGATATTCTCAAGATCCATCCATGTTGTCACCAGTGGCAGTATTTCATCTTTTCTCATGGCTGAGTAGTATTCCAAAGTATATACATACAACATCTTCTTTATCCAATCACCTATCAAAGGACACTTTGGTTGTTTCCATGTCTTGGCCACTGTGAATAATGTTGCAGTGAACATGGGAGTACATATATCTTTATGAATAAATAAGATTTTTTGCATAAATACCCAGAAGAGGGGTTGCTAGGTCATATGGTAACTCTATTCTTAATTTTTGGGGGAACCTCCATCCTGTTTTTCATAGTGGCTATATTAGTTTACGTTTCTTCCAGCAGTGAATTAGGTTTCCTTTCTCTACAGCCTCTCTTAACATTTGTTATTACTAGTCTTATTAATAGCCATTCAAACAGGTATGAGGTGGGATATCATTTTAACTTTGATTTGCATTTTCCTAATAGCTAGTGAAGTTGAGCATCTTTCTATATATCTATTGTCCAGAGAACTGTAAGTTCAGGAGACCTCAAGAATGTTTAAAAACTGCAAAGCATCCTGAGGCCAAAATACTTGAGAACCACGATACTCAACCATGAGATGTGCTCTATTGTAGTTTCTTATTCAAGTGAAATTAAATATACTCAACTTAATCAAAATAAATTTTAATATATTCAAACATGTATAATTGTTACAAAAAGTGTAGATGACTAGAAATTGTTATATTTTTTATTCCCAGAATGGCCTGTAATATTTTATTTTAAAGGCATCTAGTTATTATGCCACTTTTCATTTTCATTTGATATAAAGTATCATCCTTTTCATTGCTTTTCAGATGGTTTGTAAATTAACCTCTTCGATCTAAAATTTAAGATTTTTAATTTTTATTTTACTGGATTGTGATCACAGAATGTGGCCTCTTAAATCTTTCTGTTTAAAAAGTTTTAAAAGGTTTTAATGTGCTCCTTTTTTTCATTTTTACAGAACAGTTGGACAAGCTGTGAAAAGCACAGACAAACTACGTAAGGTGATCTACCACAGAAAGAAAGTTCATCATCCTTTTCCAAATCCTTGTTATAAAAAGAAACAGTCCCCTAGAAGTGGGGGCTGTGACATGGCAAATAAAGAAAATGAACTGGCTTGTGCAGGCCACCTGCCTGAAAAATTACACCACGATAGTCGAACATATTTGCTTAACTCCAGTGATTCTGGTTCTTCACAGACAGAAAGCCCATCATCAAAATACAGTAGTTTTTTTTCTGAGGTAAGTTTATAAACTTAACTTTATTCTTGTTATACTATTGGGTTTTTTTCTTTGCCATATTCTGCAAGCAGCATAATTTGCCATCCATTGAATTCAGATTTATTTGAATGATTGTAATTCCCAGAAAGTTTTCCTGATTAACCAAATTTAAATCAGTAGTTTATTCCATTTCTCTAAGTTAGTGATACATGAGGTAGCTTGAAATGATTGACAAGCTGCAATAAATATCCAGAATGAGAAATTGGCCAGTAGAGATTTAAAGAAGGGAAAAGAAATCTTGCCCTAAAAATGGTCCACCAGAGTCAGTTCTCCATGCACATTTTGCTGGGCTCTCAAAATCACCTAGTAGGAAGCTTTGTTTTGGCAAACTTACTGACTTATGCTGCTCTTCTGGCTCATACAAAATTAGGTGTTTGAATAGGCTCAAGGGAATTTTGAGGGGATGATAAAAACATTCTAAAACTAGGTGGTTATGATGGTCGCAAAACAATAAATTGGTTAAAAATAATTGAATTACATACTTCTAATGGATGAGTTTTGTGGCATGTAAATTATACCTCAAAAGTGTCATTTTTATAAAAATGGTCATTTCAAAGATGGGTTGATAAAATTTGTAAATACATGAATTTATGATAATTATTACATATTTATTGTATATGTTGTGAAATAAACCCGAAGGAAAAGATGATCCATAATCTCAACATTTGGAGATCATAGTATTAAATTTTTAATGTATCTTTCTCTTCATACTGACATATTTGATACCTTGATGCTTAATAAATTTAGATATTTTTCCATGTGATTAAATGATTTCTATAATTTTTTAATAGATACATAACATTACATTGGTTGAAAGTACCTTAATTTCTTTAACTATGATTTGGTAAACTTAGTATTGTTTTTGTCTGGCATAAAAGCTTAAAAAGCATTTTCTGTGTCATTCAAACAGAAAAAGTTTTTTAAATTAAAATGGTCATAAGTATGTATAGGTGAATGAAGATGAGCATCATATTTAGGATAATAATTATAAGAAAATAAGATGAAAGAAAGATAGAAAATACAGTGTTATTAACTAAAATCATGACTAAGTGATGCAAAAAAAGTTTCTTTTTGCTAATGAAAATGTTCTTACAAAAATTAGGTCCTGGAGTAATAGAAAGTTAGCAGTGCTAGGAGAAGTGAAGGAAGTGTGTGAGAAAGGAGGCAGGAAGGAGAATTTGGTTGAATATTGAATTATCATGGGTCCTGGAGTATGGTAACTAAACCTTAGTGTTAAAGAGAATCACTGTCATACTAAATTCATTCACAAATATTTATTGAGGGTTCCCTACTGTATAATGAATGCACTCTGCCGACTCTGAGGAGATAGATTGGAGGGTAAAAAACACTTTTCCTACTTTCATGTAGTCACAGAAGTGATGACGCCAACACTAATCAGATAATAACAGAAACTACATACCTTTCCCTGGCTGGTGTGGCTCAGCAGGCAGAGCACCAGCTTGTGAACCTAAACATTGCTGGTTCCATCCCAGCCAGGGCACATGCCTGGGTTGCGGGCCAGATCCACAGTAGGAGGCATGGGAGAAGCAACCAAATCAGTGTTTCTCTCATATACCAGTGTTTCTCCTGCCCTTCCCCTCTCTCTAAAAATAAACACACAAAATCTTAAGAAAGAAAGGGAAGGAGGGAGGAAGGAAAGAACTAATTACAACCTTGAAACAAAAGGAACATATGTAGCTATTATAACCCAGAAATCTGGCCTTGATTGGGACCTGGGTTGGTTCTTCAGTTGAACTAAGAGAATAAATATTGAGTACAAGTGCCTTTTAAAAAAGTTTCAGTTTTGCATTTGAATTAGTGCCACATTTTTTCAAGTCTTCTTTTTACTTTGCTCTCTGATTTTGATTGCTTTTCAGAAAACTTCCTTAGCCTCACATTTAATAGATGTTTGATTACTCTTGTCGTTTCACACCCTTTTTCCTGATTGATGAGTGCCTGCTTTAAAAACCTAAATCTACAAGTGATACCATTATTTTGTCAACGTTCAAATACACGTAACCTTTAATCTAGCTGTTGTAGTTCTAAAATTAATCCTACATAAGTATTTGTACAAGTGCATATAATAATGTTCACTGATGCATAGTTTTAATAGGGAAAACCAGAATCAACCGAAATAAAGACTAGAGAATATATCATTGTTTTCTAAAATGTAGGTTGATTTGTGTTTTGACTTTGGAAAACTTTCGTAATATATATGTGCAAAAGCAAGGTTTTCAAAAATATATTGATTACGTACTATATAATATTTTAATTTTGTAAGTACCTAATTTGACTTTGTCTAGAAAATGGTTTGGAAAGCTACATACCAGCCTGTTAACTGTGATTACTTCTCAGCAGTGATAGTAGATGTTTTTGTGGGCAGGTAGAATAGTTAACTTTTACGTTTATGCAGTTCTGCATTATTTAAACTTTTTCTAGCTTTGCACAGTGGCAGTATCGTAGCCAATAAGGTTTATCCAAGGTGTGAGTATTGTTAATTGTAAGCTTTTTACAACAAGAATGTATCACTTTATTATGTAGAAAACATGAACAAATGAATTAATTTAAATACTTGTCACAGAATTGAATTTTTATGGTTCCCTTCTATGCACTATTCAGTAGATAATGACTTGTCTATATGTTTTCCTTTCCCTTTAATTCATATTTTAAATTGAATTTTAGGTTTATAGATGAGCTAAAAATAATTTATTTTTACAAATGATATTTTTAAGAAAATGGTAGCAAATAAGAGAAAGTATTGGTAAAAAGTAAATAAGTCCTAATTTTTTAAGTATGTTTTATTGATTATGCCATTACAGTCATCCCAGTTTTTTTTACCCTTTATCCCCCTCCACCCAGTACCCCATTCCCTCCAATATTCCTCCCCTCTTGGTTCATGTCCATGGGTTGTACATATAATAAGTTCTTTGGCTTCTCCATTTCCTATACTATTCTTAACCTTCCCCTGTCTATTTTGTACCTATGCCAATTATGCTTCTTATTCCCTGTACCTTTTCCCCCATTCTTCCCCTTACCCCCCCCTCTCCCCACTGATAACCCTCCATGTGATCTCCGTTTCTGTCATTCTGTTCCTGTTGTAGTGGTTTGCTTAGTTTGTTTTGGGTTTTTTGTTTTTTTTTTTTGATTCAGTTGTTGATAGTTGTGAGTTGTCATTTTACTGTTCATAGTTTCTATCTTTTTCTTAGACAAGTCCCTTTAACATGTCATATAATAAGGGCTTGGTGATGACGAACTCCTTTAACTTGACCTTGTCTGAGAAGCACTTTATCTGCCCTTCCATTCTCAATGAAAGCTTTGCTGGATAGAGTAATCTTGGATGTAGGCCCTTGCCTTTCATGACTTGGAATACTTCTTGCCAGCCCCTTCTTGCCTGTAAGGTTTCTTTTGAGAAATCAACTGGTAGTCTTATGGGAATCCTTTTGTAGGTAAGTGTCTCCTTTTCTCTTGCTGCTTTTAAGATTCTCTCCTTATCTTTAATCTTGGCCAACTTAATTATAATGTGTCTTGGTGTGTTCTTCTTTGGGTCCAACTTGTTTGGGATTCTCTGAGCTTCCTGGACTTCCTAGAAGTCTTTTTCCTTTGCCAGATTGGGGAAGTTTTTCTTCATTATTTGTTCAAATAAGTTTTCCATTTCTTGCTCTTCCTCTTCTTCTGGCACCACTATGATTTGGATGTTGGAACATTTAAAGTTATCCTGGAGGTTCCTAAGCCTCTCCTCTTCTTTTTGAATTTTTGTTTCTTCGTTCTGTTCTGCTTCAATGTTTATTTCTTCTGGTCCAAATCATTGATTTGAGTCCCAATTTCCTTCCCTTCACTGTTGGTTCCCTGTATATTTTTCTTTATTTCACTTTGTGTAGCCTTCACTGCTTCCTTTATTTTGTGGCCCTACTCAATCATATCTCTGAGCATCCTGATTACCAGTGTTTTGAACTCTGCATCTAGTAGGTTGGGTATCACTTCATTGCTTAGTTCTTTTTCTGGAGTTTTGATCTGTTCTTTCATTTTGGTCATATTTCTTTGTCTTGTCACACCTGTTATGTTGTAAGGGGAAGAGCCTTAGGTATTCACCAAGGCGGGGCAACATTGTGGAAGTGTATGTGGGGGAGGGGTCAGAGAAGGAACAATGGCATTTGCTCTGCTTTCACCTTGCTTTTAGTCACTTTCCCCACTTCTCACAAGCAAATTGCCCCTCCAGGTGCTGCCCTGGTGCTGATTCCCAGGTGGGTGAGCTTGAGTATGTTCTAGGACCTCTTGGGACTCTCTAAAATCTCCTGTGAAATTTTAGTTTCTCCTGCTACAGCACCCCACACAGATTTTTACAGCCAGAGGTTCTGAGGCTTTCTTTTCCTGCGCTGGAACCCTGGGTCACGAGGTCTGTCTCACTACCCAGTTGTTCCTCCCGATTTAACTGCATGCAAATGTGGGATTGACCAGTCTGCCAGCTGCTGCCTTGCCATGTGTCCTGTGTGCTCCAGCTGCCCATCTCCACTGCTCCTAGCAATCTGGATAAATGTTTTTTCTTTAACTCTTTGGTTGTCAGACTGCCTTACAGTTTCATTTTCTGGCACTTTTGGTTGTGCAGGAAGTGAAGCATATCTACCTGTGCCTCCATCTTGACTGGAAGTCCTGGGTCCTAAGTTTATTCAGATCATTTGTTTACTTTGTTTAACTCCAACAATTTTTTTTTGTGTGTGTATCAGTAAAAGGAGTCACTTTCATGTGTTTTTTTTCTTTTTTAATTTTCAGTGAATTTATTGTGGTTTTATTGGTTAATAAAATTATAGGTTACAGGTATAGAATTCTATAATACATCATCTGTATATCATATTGTGTATCATCACCCAAATTCAAATCTCCTTCCATCACCATTTATCTCCCTTTTACCCTTTTCTACCTCACTCTTACAAGAATAACTTAATTGAAAAAATGATTTCATATCATGCTTTAATGCCCTTTTTAAGACGTTGGATTATTGCCTTTCAGGTTTCTCAGGACCATGAAACAATGGCACAAGTTTTATTCAGTAGGAATTTGAGATTGAATGTGGCTTTAACTTTCTGGAAAAAGAGAAGTATAAGTGAACTTGTAGCTTATTTGGTGAGGCAAGTATGATTTTTTATGCTTTTTGTTCAATAAATGTAATTTCCAGCGTGCTATCTAGAAGTGCCTGTTCTTTGTTATTGTTGTTGTTACTTTCAACTGCTATGTTTAGCTTCAGTAGAGACATTCATCACCAGTCTAAGAGTAACCAAAATACAGAAAACCATCTATTTTACCAGACTGAACAAAGCTGTTACCTTCTCTAAGATTCTTATCTGTAAAACTAAGAGATACCAGTATGGGAGAATTTTAAACATTACCTTCTCAAATGTTATCTTAGGACTTCCTTGACCACCTGGTTTTAAAATATATATTTCTTTACTCCCTGTCTTTTCTGTTTCATTTTTCTTCATAACATCTACCACCATCTACATGTTCTATAAATTTTAGTTGTTTATATGTTTATTGTCGATCTCAGCCTTTTCCTCCCACCCAGCCCACACTCACACAGTACTGATATATAAGCCCTATCTCTTTGTTTACTGCTGTACCCTCAGCATCTGGCTAATCATAGGCACTTGGGTAGTTTGTTATTTAATAAATGAGTGAATATCTCAGAAGTAGTGTGAAGGTCATCATATTAAAATAATTGAGGAAATTAGCTCTCTAAGCTAGAGGCATCAAACTCATTTTTACTGGGGGCCACATCAGTCTCATGGTTTCCTTCAAAGGGCCAAATGTAATTTCACCTCCTTAACAGTTAAGGAATAGCTACATTTATACAGTTGTAAAATTATTTTAGCCCTTCGAAGGCAACCTTGAGGCTGATGTGGCCCCTGGTAAAAATGAATTTGACACCCCTGCTCTAAGTAATGCTATTCTTTGTGTACCCACAGGATAGAAGACCTTGGTGTGGTGGTGGATTGCCTTCCTGTGCTTACCAATAGGTAAAAAGAATATTTTTCAGAAAATAAATTAGTGTAAAAAAGGGCAAATTATGACCTGTTCACATTTTTATAACTTAGTATTTCTTTATATTAGTTTACAGGAAGAAAAACAATATATATCACTTGGCTGCTGTGTAGACTTGTTGCCTCTAGTAAAGTCACTACTTAAAAGCAAATTTGAAGAGTAAGTGCTAATCTGAATCTCAATTCATTTTTCTTTTCCAACATCCTTGATTTTGTACCCTGTATGTGCATTAGTAGTAGATTGAACTCCATGAGACATATGTGGTTTCTCTTTCAAGTTTCTTAGAATCCAATTAGGAAAAGAATGTGAAGTGACTAAAGAACAGTTATAAAGGCATCTATAAACAAGTTATATAAAATACAGTTTTGTGAAAGTAATGAAATAAATTTTTAGAAAGGGGAAAGATCATTGTATGTCTGTGTATTTGTTTTGAGTAGAGGGGTATCATTTTTTGTAAAGGCTTCTTGGGTGAAGACACTTGAATTTTGTAACAAAATGTCATTTCAGATATATAATAGTTGGTTTAAACTGGCTTCAAGCAGTCATAAAAAGATGGTGGTCAGAACTATCATCCAAAGCAGAAATTATAAATGATGGGTGAGTATACCTTTAAAGATAACCTCATGCTTCTACTTTTTTTTTCCAGAAAAGCAGCTGCATTAAACTAGGTGATAATTTTATTCCGTGATCATCCTCACTTTATAGTATTTATTCTCTTCACTTTCAGAGAAATATTAAATAGAGATACTGTTACTCTGTGGAAATTGCACATAGAGGTTGAATTCCAGAGCCCAGTATCCCCCGTATCTCTCTCTTTTTAAGGTTTGATTTATTTTCAGAGAAAGGGTGGGAGAAAGAGAGAAAGAAAAACATCAGCGTGTGGTTGCCTCTTGCACGTCCCTAGCCAGGGACCCAGCCCGAAATCCAGGCACGTGCCCTGCCCAGAAATCCAGTTGGCGACTCCCTGGTTCGTAGGCCGGCACTCCGTCCACTGAGCCACACCAGCCAGGGCACCCCCATATCTCTTCTTCTAATAGAACTCTTCTCTTCATTTTAGAAGGAAAAAGTACAGCAGTGGTTTAACCCTCTTTATAATGAGCAAGGGAAAGAAAAAGAGATGGCCTTTAGTGGAATAAGTAATGAGGCACACTAGTGGAGGCATCCTTTGGCAACCTAGACATTAACCTCAGAATCCAATGTGGATGATTACAGTTGTAAGAACTATATCATAATCATCATAATTTGAGTAGTGCCTTGATGTGAAAATGTGTAGGTGTTTACCAAATGAGCCAGATTATCATAAGCTACAAAAAATATCTCCCAGTAGTCTCCTTAAAGCGTATAGTTTTCTTTTTAGACTCTCAAAATTTCCCACTTCATACCCAAGAACAAGTTTTCTAAATGCTTCAAATGCCTAGCTTTCTTACCTGCATTAACAACTAAGTAACCTTTAATTTCTGTGATTGGCATGTATAATTTTGAACAGTTACTTGACTTCAAATAGTACAATTTTCTCTGATATATACTTGAAAAAGTTAAAACTGTTTTCATTAAGTGTATTTACATTGAAAGTTCATATACTGTTATATTTCATTCTCATTTTTCTTCTTTTCTCCTCCTAGAAATATTCAGATTTTAAAACAACAATTAAGTGGATTGTGGGAACAAGAAAACCATCTTACTTTGGTTCCAGGATATACTGGTAATATTGCTAAGGTAATCTATAATTATGCTTAAAAATTTAAGGTTAAAATCAATATTTAAGCTTAATTAAAATTTAGAAATAATGTTAGTATTATGCATTTGTAAATGAACCCTTTCAAGTTTTTGGCAAAGTAACTCAGTACTATTATTCATAAGGTCTAAAGTCAGTATCATATTTGCAAATGCTTATATGGATATGAATGTGACTTTGGCAGGGAACACAAGAATTAGCCATTGAATGTGTTTCAGATACAACCACAGGAATAATGCCCTAGATGTTGTTTAATGGCCTAGTTCCAGTCAAAGAAAGATATTTGAAAAAGTTAAAAATCCAGGTAAGAAAGGCATCTGAAGATGAGGAGGAATACAATTAAGCAGTTTTAGGATATTATATTTTACTTGACTTTTCCTGCATTATGCTCTTTGGGAAAGTAAACTGTTCAGATCACCCTATGGATTTGATATTGGTCTTCATTCATTTGCTTGTCTCTTAAAGGAAAAGGTACATTGAATTTTAATATTTAAACTCCAGAAAACATTGATATATACAATACATATAATTGTAGGGGAAAAATCATTGTTAGGAGTTTCCACCCTTTTACAGAGCATATTGTATCATAAAGGGGCATTAACCAGAAACATAAAAGCATTCTTTAACTTTAAAAAATATAATACTCTAAATAAAAGGATTTATGTTATAGATTTATTTGTAAAAATCTTCTTGGATACTTTTCAAGAAAAGAAGCAAAGTGATATTTCAAGTATATGTGTTACCACTGTGTATAATTTTACTTTGTAGAATTCTTGATGAAAATCTTATAGACAGAAATCAATTTCCCAGAAGTTTTTTTTTCTGTTGTTCTTTTGGTAATGGGAGTAAAAATGAAGTGTAAAAGCTGAAAGACAATTGAGTGCTTTTAAAGCATACATGACATATCACATTGTTCTGGAGGAGTCTTATATTCTTGGTAATGGAACTGGAAAATTATTGTTTCCTTAGAAATTTGCTCTCAGTTGTAATTTTTTATAAAGAGAAAAGCTTTATTGTGAATGTGAGATTAAGATAAAGATAATATTAAATGATTAAAAGTTCTATGAAGTTCTTTTTGCTATGATAAAACCTCTTTTACAGTAGTAAACCCTCGATTGTAATTTTCTTGAGGGTAGAAAGCAGAAAGGTAGGCTATCATCAAACTGAAGGAATTGCTGTGAATGATTCAATGCTCTTGCCTAGCTATAAAGGCAGAGTTGCTTGATCGTAAGAACCAAACCATTCACTCAGCACTTAGCAAACGTATATTGAGCACTTGCCGTGTGCCAGACCCGTGCTAAACAAAGGCAGATTGAAATGGCACATCTTTTACCCTCAAAAGGTTACAAAGGGGAACTAAGGCAAATAAAGTGACAAAAGGGAGAAGAAAATGGGTTGTGTATGTGCGCATTTACTGTACTAGCTAATGAAATGTTTTTGTTTTATTCTCTAAGGATGTAGATGCTTATTTATTACAGTTGCATTGAAAGATTTCGACTACGAAAGAGCATTTGGTTATTCAAAACACCCGTGGACTCTCTGATTTCCTAAAAAGTCTCATCACAGAACTGTGAAACTGTGGAAGATATTAAAACTTTTTTTTAAATCCACATATGAAACCACTAATGAAACGCTAACGATCTACTTCACATTGAAGTGGAAAAATATCCAAAAGGAGCAGCTTCAGCTTCAGTAAGGGGAAAGTGCACTATGAAGATTGCTCGCCTTTGCTGCATTTGGAATTTATATGGTTATTTGATAGCATTGTTTAAGAACTACTGGATCGTAATGCAATCCTGCGTAAGAATATACTTTATACTATGTGAAAAAATAAGACAGAACTTATTACTAGGAACCACAAAGACCAATCATTATTACTTTTTTTTAAGATTGTGTTTTATAAGAAAACACTCAAAAGTGTGCAGCTATTTTCTTATGTTGAAAAGACTTTGAAAGTTTAAAACATCATAGCAAATAATCAATACTGGAAGTTTTTGTCCACACTGAGATACTGTGTATACAAAATGCCTTAATTATTAATAAGCCAATGTGTATGATACCAATATCTGTTTTAAAAAAATTAAAACCAACCATGCTTCTGGCATGAAATTTATGGAATTAAATCAGGGGTTTCCATTCATGGAGAATGTTCTTGTTAAAACTTATTCCACACCATCTGTAAAACTTGACAATATTTTGAATATCTCTGATTTTTCTGCCAGAATTGTCATGTCATGTATGTATTTGTTATTTCTATATAAAAGAAAAAGGTGAATACGTATTTGTATGAGTGCTTTAGCTGTAAGTGTTCATAAAGTTGGCTAATTTATATTTACTTTCTATTGTATATAGATTTCTAATATTTTCAGTTCTGTATCATTTAAGCTTTTTCATTTGAGTAAATTTACTAAGTATTCACATTTTTTGCTTTTTTGAAATTTGTTTTTATATGAATTCTAATTCTTGTTCACTACTACATTACGATTTAAAGAATTATAGTGCTTTAGAAATGTTTACAGTTAGTGCTGACTTTGTATTTTAAATTCCAACACTTTATATTGCTACCTCCTCCAGTGGTTGGTATTAAATGCCAGCAGACTATATGAGGTCTTTTTTTTTTTTAATACCATTTTTTGTGTCAATGAACCCACTTGTGGAATGTCTTTACAGCTGTATGTCTTAGCCTGTCTTGAAAGTGGTTGGGATTTAACTACCACTATCGGTTCATACATTATCTCATCTTCAATGAACCTGAGAAGCATCTGAGCAGAGATTTTTATGCAGCACTCCTTCAAGCCCTTGAATGTAAGACGTTAGCATTTACCCAGTTAGCAACTACTGATATGAATCCTAAATAAGCATCTTTCTTGCTTTAAAATACATTAAAAATGTTATCTTTTACTGAATTCTCCTTTTGTGTAGCTATATTTCATGTAGTTGTGTATTTCTTACAGTGAGCATCAGGTGTAGTAACTGGCTGTTTTCTGAAATCTTTAGATTAGAATAATTTCAGATTACTGCACTTTTGTGATTTGAGAGGTGAGTTACTTAAGAAGTTGTTTTTCAGGAGGTGGGAATTTGAATCAGGAGCCTGCGTCATCTCTGAAACCTTAAGATGATGAAGTATAACCTTTCTTTGTTCCTGTTCCTTTAGTTATCACTTTTATCTAACAGCTTGAACCAGTTAACTCAGAGCATGGTGCTAGTGAGGCTAAGAACAGGATCTCAGTCCTTTCATAGGTTCATTAACTTTACACACATCCACAGAACTATTCATTGCTACAGACTGCACCTTCAGTATTCATCTCACAAATCAGCTTTTGGTCACAAGGAAGATGGTGTGTATAACTTAGCATAAACCCTTCACCTCAGATAGAAAGATTATTCAAATAATTGGTGTATGTAATACTATAGACTTTTAATCCAATATTAAAAACAATGTAATATTAAAAATAATATCTAAAATACTGTGTCACTACAGTTTTCTCTGGGTAAGGTCATTGACTAAACCGTATCTTCTAAAAATTATACTTCAATAAATCACACTTAAGTAAAAATTAAGTACAAATATATAAATGAAACCTAGTAAGAAAATGTACTATCCTGTGAACACTGAATTCTTGTGTCTAACCTTGGGTTTGTCAAAGGAGAGGAGATGCTCCATTTTATTTACTTGGAGCTGTATGTAAACCAGCAGTTTTTAGCTCATAAAGATCATTCAGTAGCACACCTAATTTCTGTTCTTGACCATTGCAGTTTGCCTTAGTACCTGCTTCTCTCAGTGACTGAATTATGATTAGTATTAGGTGATTTTAAGATATTTGGATAAAAAATGTTAGATAAGTAAGTACTGTTGAACACTTTTGTTGCTGTTAAGATCTTAGCATGGTATTTAATCAGAACAATGATGATCTCCAGAAAGAGCCAAAGAAAGTATTTACAAAGTATGTTGGCTGTTACTGACCTAGATCAGGACAATCGCTGTCTGTCGTTGCTGTGCTGCTGAACAGCATACAGAACTGAGGGACCACCCAGTGTCTCTCTGCCTTACTGCCTCTTCTACCTTTTTAGGTTTTCTGTACTAAACGTCACTGACTTTCCAAGTCTGAGGACAAGTAGTTTGTTGATGATAGAGGGTTATAATCAAGTAATTTGTTTCTACTGGGAATAAAGTGAATGGATATTGCCATAAGTGATCATGATCAGAATAAGGGTAAAAGTTAGGAAGCAAACATTATAGGATGGTTTTTTAAATTAATCTTTTGGCTGTATTTTAAAGGTAATTAGTACAGATTATTTACATGAGTCCTCAGATGTGAGAATTTGGATATAAATATCTCTACTTGTTGGAATGATTAATGTCAGCACTGAAGTCTAAGGACCACTGAGGAATTAAATCCTTATCTATCCCCTAAACATACTTGGTATGTGTCATATTCTAACCTTAAAAATCGTTGTGTGGGTTCAAGACTATATTTCTGGCCTTTGAAATAGTAATTTTCTTAAACTGAGAACATTAATCATTGTTAGCTATTAAATAATGATAATAGAAATCATATTTAAATGTTTAATTACTTAAATGAGTCAAGGAATATGAAAAAATGAAATTTAAGTTAGTATTTTGTTGGTCATTCCCAATTACCACTTTTCCTATTTAAGAACAGGGTGGTGATGTCAGTTGCCTTTATTGATTTAAGGAAAAAAAATAGAATCACAAGCAGCTGACTCACTGGACTGATCCATTTGGATGCACTACTTCTTTTTTTTTATTATTTAAGATTTTATTTATTTATTTTTAGAGAGAAGGGAAGAGAAAGAGAAAGAGAGGGAAGGAAACATCAATCTGTGGTTGCCTCTCACATGCCCTCACTGGGGACCTGGCCTGCAACCCAGGCATGTGCCCTGACGAAATTGAACTGGCGACCCTTTTGTTCCCAGCCCGGGCTCAATCTACTGAGCTACACCAGCCAGGGCTGGATGCACTACTTCTTATCTTTCAATACAGGCTTTTATTTTCTGGATTACTTCAGACGGAAAACGTACTGCTGGACATTTGTTGGTAGGTATTTATTCCTATGTTGGTATTTATTCCTATGTTATTTTTTATTCCTTACTTTCCAGTTCTTCTAGCTGCGAAAATTGTCATAAAACTTTGTGTCACATTCCTTTTTTATTTAGTAACAGGAATATAGTATAAAAAGTTCCTGCCTGAGCACTGTATTTGTGTCACATTCCTTTTTTATTTAGTAACAGGAATATAGTTTAAAAAGTTCCTGCCTGAACACTGAACATCTAATTTATAGCATAGCTTGATTGATTCAAAGACAGCACCAACTATAACAATAAAAACAAATACTACACATCATATACCCAGTATATTGAGTACATTTTCCAATGCTGTCTACTTAATATCTTAAATATTATAGTCATAATTTTCTCTGGATCGGACTATTGATTTGCTAGTATATGCTAAAATCAAACTTCAGTAAAAATTAAGTACAAAACAGTACAGTTGACCATTGAATGGTGCAGGGCTTGGGGATACTAGCTCCCCCACCACCTGCAGTCAAA
The DNA here is from genome assembly GCA_004027735.1 of Carollia perspicillata. Classification (NCBI taxonomy): domain Eukaryota; kingdom Metazoa; phylum Chordata; class Mammalia; order Chiroptera; family Phyllostomidae; genus Carollia; species Carollia perspicillata. The sequence goes on from PVKM010001584.1 coordinate 66,814, forward strand.
AATTAACATATAATATTTTTTAATTTTCATTTACTTATTTATTTATTTATTTTTAGGCAGAGGGGAAGGGAGGGAGAAAGAGAAACAGAGAAACATTAATGTGTGATTGCCTCTCACACACCCCCTACTGGGGACCCACAACCCAGGCATGTGCCCTGACTGGGAATAGAACTGGCAACCCTTTGGTTTATAGGTCAGCACTCAATCCACTGAGCCACACCAGCCAGGGCAAAAAATTCACAAAAAATTTTTGACATCCCCAAAATTAACTATTAATAATCTACTATTGAATGAATGCCTTAGCAATAACATAAACAGTCAATTAACACATTTTGTATGTTATATGTATTATATACTGTATTTTTACAATAAAGTAAACTAGAGGAAAGAAAATGTTACTAAAATCATAAGGAAGAAAAAAATACATTTACAGTATTTATTGAAAAAAAATCTGCATGTAAGTGGGCCCGCACAATTCTAACCCATGTTGTTCAAGGGTCAACAGTAGATATCACAGTATTTTCTTTTATAGACACTAATCATAAAACACAAAATGACTATTACTGGGTACCAGTAGTTTTATGAAAGGGCAACCCCATAGTTGCCAGTAGTTTTCATAACAAAACTTGTTATGTATTGGGTTGGCCAAAAGGTTAGTTTGGTTATTTCTATAAGATGGTTCTAGTGGGGCTTAGTTGTCTTTAACTTCATTCAAAACAATTTGGTTAGGTTGAATTGTGACAGCTGTCATAATCAGTGTGTATTTTAAAACTTATCAAATTTGGTGAATTTTTGTGTAGCCATTTTAATATTGAAGATGGAGGAAAATAAGCAACATTTTTGTCATGTTATGCTTATTATTTCAAGAAAGGTAAAATGCAACTGAAACACAAAGTTTTGTGCAGCGTATGGAGAAGGTGCTGTGACTGATCAAATGTACCAAAAGTGGTTTATGAAGTTTCATGCTGGAGATTTCGTGCTAGACGATGCTCCATGGTCAGGTAGACCAGTTGATAGTGTTTAAATTGAGACATTAATTGAAAACAGTCAATGTTATACCACGTAGAAGATAGCCAACATACTCAAAATACCCAAATCAAATACAGCTATTGGTGAAAATAAAAAAAGAATGTGTCTTTTATTTTATGGAAAAAGACATACAGACTTTATGGCCAACCCAACAGTATTGCTTTGATATACAAATTACCATTTTTTGAACTCTGAAGTTTTCAGATGGAAGATGCCAGGAGGCTGAATAAGGATTCAGCCCCTAAATACACTTTTACTAGTGTTGATTCTATGCTTTGCAATATTCTGTATTTTCATTCAGATTTAAAACAGTTTCTTTTTTTTTTTGTTTTTAATGTCCTGGACCCAGACAAGTATGTTGTTACTCTGGATTTGCACCAATGCTAAGAAGAGTTGATCTAAAATATTTTCTAGGGTAAGAAATAATCGTCATGGGTGGCCTTGGAAGATACTGAATTGCCAGAATTATTTACTTCTAGAATTACAGTATTTAATTTATCAACCAAACCTTTAATGTGGCACCTGTACTAGAATTGGACCTTCCAGGAGTCTGGAGCTGAGTTAGTACCTATTTACTTTTCTACTGTCATTGTTTTTTAAAGTAAAAGAAAAAACTTCATTAGTCCTTTGTATAAAATTAGTTGAGCAGGTGAACAAGGACCTACCTCACCTCTAGACTTGCCCTGCAACACACACCAGTTCCTCTCTGTACAACAGCAGCCTAGCTTCAACAGCAGGAGAAGTGAAGGCTGATCTGTTATCTTTCTTTTAGGCAGGTTCTAAAGCTTACGAAAGGTTTAGGAGAGGCTAATCTTTTCCCTTTAGCCAGCCAGGTTGCCTTTTTTGGTACTTTGAATAGATGACAAGAAATCATTAAAGGACAGAAACCACCTCATTTTTTAATTTATTTTGAAGGCTCCTCTGCCAGTCCTTAGACACTGGTGTTCTTCAAGTTTCTGTCTTAGGGTCTTTCTCACTGCCATTTCCCTGAAAAACCCTTTTGTTTATTCCCATTGCTTCCCTTACCATATACATTAATTGTTCTCATTTTGGGAGTGGAAGGGAGGCCATTTGGGGGTTCATCAAGTGGACATGGATTTTTTAAAGGTTGAGAAAACTGAACTGTATATCAATGCTCATATATATGGATATATAGTTATTATTTCTTGCCCTAAACCTAACTCTT
>PVKM010001585.1:0-38630 GCA_004027735.1 Carollia perspicillata
ACTTCCTGGAAGTCTATTTCCTTTGCCAGATTGGGGAAGTTCTCCTTTACTATTTGTTCAAATAAGTTTTCCTCTTGTTGCTCTTCCTCTTCCCCTTCTGGTACTCCTATAATTCGGATGTTGGAACGTTTAAAGATGTCCTGGAGGTTCCTAAGCCTCTCCTCATTTTTTTGAATTCTTGTTTCTTCATTCTTTTCTGATGGGATGTTTGTTTCTTCCTTCTGGTCCACTCCATTGATTTGAGTCCCAGTTTTCTTCCCTTCACTACTGGTTCCCTGTGCATTTTCCATCATTTCACTTATGAACACCTTCATTTTTTCATCTAATTTGCAACCAAAATCAACCAATTCTGTGAGCATCTTGATTAGCAGTGCTTTGAACTGTGCATCTGATAGGTCGGCTATCTCTTGCTTGCTTAAAAGTATTGGCTCTGGGACTCTGAGCTTTTCTTTTGTTTGAGTCATTTTTGGTCAGGTGGCGCCTGTTGTGTATGAGGAGCGGAGCTGTAGGTGTTCACCAGGGCGGGGCAGCTTAGTCGCCAAGTTGTGACGTTGTCTGTGAGGGTGGGGTCAGAGAGGGAACAATGGCGCCTGTTTGCACTCTCTCCAGTTTGCGTCCCCTCTGCTGCCTCTCACAAGCAAACTGGGCCCCCCGGTGCTGGTTCTCAGGTGGGAGGGCCTATGCACACTCCGGAACCTTGCGGGTCTCCCCGGCGACCTCTCCTGTGAGGCTGGAAGCCTCTCCCGGCACCATTTCAATTGGTGTTTTTAGGCTTTATTTCCTGTCGCTGGGGTTCTACGCTGTGCGGTCCATCTCACTGCCCACTCTTGCCTAGTTTATCATGCGAACATGTTTCCACAGTTGGCCATGCCCTACATGCCGTGCATGCTCTGCTCATCTCCTCCCCGCATCTGGGGTCTGCAAGCTCCATGCTACCTACACCGCCCGGCGCTCCCAAGCCTGGCAGCCACCATGTTTTCCGCTGCTTTCCCTCTCTGCCACCTGCCGACTCCGCCCCTCTTACCGGTCTGGTTGAATGGTTGTTGACTTCCGTAGTTCAATTTTCTGTGTTCTGGTTGTGTTATTGTTTATAAATATTTGCTGTCCTTAATCTTGGTTGTGAGAGGAGGTACAGTGTTTCCACCTACGCCTCCATCTTGGCCGGAAGTCCAATGTGAGAATCTTTATATGCAGATTCCTAGATTCCCCAACAGATACACCTTTCCAGTGGATCACAGGTCGATCCCAGGACAGATGACTCTGTTGCAGGAGGTACTAGAATAACACATTGATAAGCACTGCTAGAGAGTATTTTGAATTTAATGTTTGAATATATAATAAGTTTATATGGTTCAAAAATAATTGTTCTGGCTCTAGGTCTGCTTCATCTCCCACCCCACAAAAGGCAGCTATGGTCCACAAAGACGCAAACACCAAAGAAGGATTAGATGTACAGGTCTGATACCCGTGGAAGAAGAGAGAAGGTAAGGGGATTGTGGAGAAGTTTTAGACTGCAGCACAGTTCTAAGATTGGCCAGGTCCATGGGGGAGTTTCTTACACACGAAGCCCCCTGGTTTACTGGAATGGGCTTGCCTTCGTACCCTGATCTTTCTCTGGTCATTGTCAGGTGTGACAAGGCGGCCTAGGTGCAAGCATGGTGGTATATGCAGAGGGACCACAGGGAGGTCGTATGTCATTTATGCTACAGGTCTGAGTGACATGGTTAGTGGCTGCCACATATTGGTGATAGTTCTTTGTGAGTCCTTTCAAAGTATGTTTCTGCACATATCACTTAATACAAAGATAATCATCTCTTTTTCACTTAGTTTTTAATTTAAATCTTGGGGCTCTTTCTATATTAAAACATTCAGAGTGTCCTCATTTGTCTTTTACAGCTGCCAGTGTTCCATTGAATGGCTATCTCTTGGATTTTTATGTATTTTTTATGTACAGGGTGGGGGAAAAGTAGGTTTATAGTTATTCACATATAAAGTAATACAATAATTAAATAATAATACAAGAATAAACTCTGTGTTTTGTGTATTCACAACTGTAAACCTAGTTTTGTCCATATATATGTATATAAGTATAAATTAAACTCACAGGAATCAATAAGAGAACTACAAACAACTCAATAGGAAAATATGCAAAGACTAGAAACAGGCAGCTCACAGAAAAGAACATAAAAATGACTCTTAAATATCTATCTTTACACCTACTATTTATAAAGTGATTACAAAGTAAAACTGGACTTAGATACCATTTTTCACTTATCATATTGGCATAAATGAAGGCATTTGATAACACATTCAACTGTAAATACTGAGGAGAAACAGGCGCTCTCATACATTAGGGGTATAAGTAGGTATAACTATTTGTAAGTTTTGTGCTTTCTGGAGAACAATTTGACCAAGCCTATCACAGTTACCCGTATGTACCCTTTGATCTATTTAGAATGAAACCACGTGAATGTTCACCAGAGACGACATAATGCAGGGTGTGCAAAAATAGGTTCACAGTGGTGACTGTGCAAAACACACTTTATTCTTGTATCATTTTTATTAATTATTGTATTGTTTTCCATAAGAACAACTGTAAACCTACCATTGCCACCCTGTATCCCTTTTTCTATTTTTTTTACCCACATCTTTTTTCTTTCTGCCCTCTCAATAAAATTTCTATATACTAACAACTACTTTCCCTCTTGCTTACTCTTCATTGGTCCTCACCTTGCTGCTAATCACAGTCTTCTCTGGCTTCACCAAACTCCCAGATCCTGATTTTGCAAGCTCTCTAGACATGTGCAGTTAGTGCTTCCTGTCCAGGACTCATATGTTTGAACTCCCATTGAGTTTCCAGCATTGCATGCTTTTTTTCCCTATTATTTTCTGAATTTCCATGTGTTTCAAGTTTATGTTTGGTTATGAAAACCTAATGCATTTTAATGGTTTTTATTTTGCAACTATCTACTTGCTCCTCAAGCTGTGTACTCTTGCCTCTGCCCTCCCACTTTGCTGAAATTTCTCCCTTAAGAGACACCAATTACCTCGTCATTGCTCAATCTAATGACACTGGAAGGTAGTCATTTTTTCTGCAAGATTGAACAATGTTAGCCCTTTTCTGACTCTTTCTCTTCCCTTTCACACTGCAACACTGCACCTTCCTGGCCACTCCAGTTTTCTGTTTCTCCCAGTTCTGGAAGGTAAGTGTCTCCAAAATTTCCATCTTGGTATGGGTCTTTTAGTCCCACTACAGCCTCAATCATTCCCACAGTCTTAAGCTCACTTCTATTGTGATAACTTTAGAACTTACACTTCTGACCCCAATTTCTCATAGTAGGAGGCCACATTTCAAAATGTTGGCTGAGAATTTCTATTTTTCTAGCATCTCAAATTCAGTTATGTACAAAATAAAGTCATCATCAACCTACCTCTTCACATAACCTTCTACAACTACCTCTATTAATAGGACCGCCAAACATCCAGGTAGGAATTCTGTCATCTCAGACTACCAAATTCATTCTCTATGTCCTATACAATACTGAGACATGTGGATTCTTCCACTCTGTTGCCTTTCCATCCTATTGCCACCATTCTAGTTCAAGCATTTATTTCCTTTGCCTGGACCAGTGGTTCTCAAAGTGAACCAACACTGTCAGGATCACCTGGAAACTTGTTAGGAATAAAAATTATCAAGCCCCACCCCGAACTTATTGAATTTGAAACTCTGATAGTGAGGCTAGAAATCTGTGTACTAACAAGACCTATGGGAGATTCTGATGTGTGCTGAAATTTGGGAACCATCTGACCTGGATTATTGCAGATGACTTTTAATTGGCTTCCCTCTTTCCAGTATTTCTTTCCCTTACCCTCCCACACATCATTACTCTGAGAAATTATCTTCTAAAGAATAACTCTAATCATGCCATTTCCTTGATTAAAAAAAAAAAGGTTGACATCTGTAGTGTCATCCGATAAAACCCAAACTTCTCATCATGATAATCTGAAGATTTCCAAGGTGTTCAAAGGAGGTACAATCAAAGAGAGATGAAGCAAACAATATCAAACACCCATCTTAAGTAGGTTCTCAAGTCAAACCTATATTTCTCTACGCTTTTTTCCACATTAGCCACTGTTAGAACCCTCCTACCACCCGCAATGTCTTTTTTGTTAAAAAGAACAACTGTGTAAAATAAGTGGGTTGAAGGGAACAAAACCCGTTGAAGCGGTATCAAAGTGAAAATACCTGAGCAGATGCAAAAGGAATCTATGGTTTCTGATCCTCCCTTATCTGACAAATATCTTTGTAGAGATTTGCAAGAGTCAGCTACCACAAACTTCCTCCCCCACCTTCAGAGCAGTCTCCAGTCAGGGAGGCAACTGGCCTTGGGTGCCATCAGGGCATTTCCCCCAAAATTGTGTAAACAAATATCATCAGAACCTTCCAACATTCGAAGCCCTAGCTCCCCTTATTAAACTGGTATATAAACCTTTAATCCTAACTATTCAGAGAACTACTCTCTATACAGGGTACTCCTGTGTATATAATAAACTTTTCTTCAGTTAATCTGTCTGTTGTCAATTAGTTCACAGGCCCCAAGCACTGGACCCTAAGTTGACAGAGGAGAAGTTTTCTTTCCAACAGAGTATTTATCTCATCCATTGGTTGTGGTCATGCGGGAGAATTCTTAATAAGGTTAGTTCATCTTAGTGCCAAGATATTGAAAATTATTTTTTTAAATCTTGGTGAAAAAATGTTAGTGCTCTTGAAAAGGGTTTAGATCTAAAGTTGCCAGGAATATGTTCAACGAATAAGTTTTAAAAATTGAAGAAAATTGTTAACAAAGATGAGACATACAAACCTTCACATCCAATGCAATAGAGACCAGAAGTTGCTCTGAAAGTGCAATAATAAGTCAGAGAATCAGAGGCACATGACTCATTAACTCCTCATTCCACTCTCATATGCAAATATTCATCACCGCTCAAAATATTCCAAATATGTCAAAACCACATAACAGAACTTCTAGCTATGGAGGAGTGAAGAGGTCAACAAATTCTTTCCCCCAGAGCAGCTATTAAGATGGACAATATTTGCAGAAACAATCATTTCAGGGCTCTAGAAGTTGTCCAAAGGCAGTATATATGTAAAGGCTGAACTCGGTAAGAACCATGAAATATAGTAGTGTTCATGCCTGAGGCTTCTGGAATCCCCCCGCCACCACTACCACCATCTTTAGCTGTGCCAGGGAGGAGGTAGTTGAACCAGGGCAGGACTAGTAATGAAAAAGCAGCTTTACTGCTGGTATGGTGGGGTGAGGAGAAAAGGCTGATTCCATGTGGAACCAGTGTGGAAAATTCCTTCCCAGTAGCAAAGGACAAAAGCCTCAAGTTCTGGCCCCAGGTTGCTATCTAGAAGGCTGTATGAATGGGCAGTGGAAACCTGAGAGGGCACCCTACAAAGTAAAATCTCGGGCAGACTTTGTACCTTCTTGGACCGCCAACAGACCACCCAAACCAAACACAGATCCACAAGCACAGGGTGGAAGCTGTAATGTCTGAATAGCACCTCTGACCCACATTAACTGACAACTGAGTTGTGAAGGCACAGAAGTAAACCTAAAAAACCAGAGTAAAAAATAAAAAGAATGATTTTTTAAAACTGAGTAAATAGCAGCCCCCACACACCTAAGGAATGACAGATTCCACAGATAAAGTCCATACACAAAACAGAGCAAGATCAACAATAACAAAACTCTCCGAGGAAAAATAAAAATTCAGAGTTGTTGCAATTTATTGCTTTTTATTAAATTTATTGGGGTGACATTTGTTAATAAGATTGCATAGATTTCAAGTGTACATATCTAAGATATATGATCTGAATATTGCATTGTGTACCCACCACCCAAAGTCAAATCATCTTTCATCACCATATACTTGATCTCCTTTGTGCTTTTACTTCCCTCTGGTAATTACTATACTGTTGTCTGTGTCTATGAGTTTTTATTTGTTTGTTTTTCTTGTTTATTGATTTGTTGCTTTTAGTTTTATATCCCACATATGAGTGAAATCATAAGGTTCTTAACTTTTTCTGACTGACTTATTTCACTTAGCATGATATACTCAAGGTCCATCCATGTTGTCACAAAGGGTAGTACTTGATCTTTTCTTATGGCTGTAGTATTCCATAGTATATATGTAGTATATATTCTTTACCCAATCACCTGTTGAAGGACACTTTGGCTGTTTCCATGTCTGTGCCACTGTGAATAATGCTGCAATGAACATAAGGGTGCATTTATCTTCGCAAATAAGTGTTTTCAAATTTGGGGGGTAGATACCCAGAAAAGGGGTGGCTGGTCATATGGTAACTCTATTCTTAATTTTTTGAGGAACATACATACTAATTTCTATAGTGGCTGTACCAGTTTACATTGCCACCAACAGTAAATATGAGGGTTCCTTTTCCAACACTTGTTACTTATCTTGTTAATAATAACCATGCTAACAGGTGTGAGGTGGTATCCTATATTAGTTTTGATTCACATTTCCCTCATAGCCTAGTGAAGTCGAGCATCTTTTCATATATATCCATTGGCCATTTGTATGTCTTCTTGGGACAAATGTCTGCCAAGTCCTCTGCCCATTTTTTAATTGGGTTGTTTGGGGGGGGGGAGGGTGGTGTAGAGCTACAGTATATTATTTAAAGAGTCTTGTTTGAACAAAATACAAAAATTATGAAAAGAAAAAAACAGAAGATATGACCAATATTTGGGAAATGGGGATAAGAAGCAGGTAATGGAAACTCTACCTTTGATTAGACTAAGACGTTAGATGTAGGAAGGACTTCAATTAAGCAATTTTAAATATGTTAAAAGAACTGAAGCAAACTTCATTTGAAGATCTTAAGGAAACACAAAGGCAATTACTCAATAAAGAGGAAATATCAAAGAAGAAATAAAATCCATTAACAAGAAGCAATGAAAATTCAAAAGTTGAAAAGTACAATAAATAAAATGAAAAATTCCTAGATTGGCTTGACAGCAATTTTGAGATAACAGAAGTAATAATCAGCAAACTTAAGATAGATTAATATAATTTGAAAAATAGAGAAAAACTATTAAAAATAGTCAAAGCCTTAGAGATCTGTACACAACATCAAACATACTAAAGCCAGACAATGACATCAAAAAAGGAAGACTACAGACTAATATACCTAACAAACATTGAAGTAAAAGTCCTTATCAAGATATTATTAAATCAAATCTTGCAACATATAAAATGGATTATACACAATGACCAAGTGGGATTTATCCCAGAAATATAAATTTGGTTTAATACCCAAAAATCAATTAATGGGTACATAATGTTAATGGAACAAAAAACGACAAGCACATGATTATTTCAATAAGTGTTGGGAGAGTGTTTGACAACCCAATATTCATTTACAATAAAAACTCCCAACAAGTTAGGAATATGAAGAATATTCACATCTTGAAGAGGGGCATCTATGAGAAAGTTACAGCTAATATTATACTTAATGGTAAAAGACTGAATGCTTTTTCCCCAAGATCAAGAACTAGACAAGGTATCCATTCTTACCACTTCTACATAACATCATACAGTGGATTTTATCTAGTGTGGTCAGGTAAAAGCAAGTCATTAGAGGAATACAAATTGAAAAAAAAAAACAAACGTAAAATTGTCTAAACTCATAAATGACATGATATTAAGGAATCTACTAAAAAGAAACTATTAGACTAATGGATTAATTTCCACTGTACCACACCTCAAGTATAAAGACTAGAGGCCAAATACAGCAACATTTACAAGGAGAATCTTAAATTTTAATTATGTAAAGTGCATTTTGCATTATTGTGATATCAAAATGGTCTAGAGTAGTTACTGCCTACCCAGCCAACCAGAGGTTCCCAGAAATCTGGTTGTGTAATCAAATCTATCCTGGTTTTAGCTGTATTCTGTCATCAACTGGTTGTGTTTTTCTCCACTTTAAATGTCAGCAGAGAAGATTCTGAGTTCTGTGGTTAACTGGAATTGACAGAAGTGGCAGTGATCTTAGAAATAACGTAATTAATGGTCACTCATTTCATGAGCCTGAACTAAAGAGATTAGGTAGAAAGAATATTTAGAATATAGGGATTTATTTCTTATTTCCACTTTCCAAAAAGAAATGATTAGATATTACCACCCAACCTTCCCATTCCTTACATACCCCAACACTTCCTTCCTCCTCACAAAACAAGAATTTAACCCATGCAAGGAGTTCTAGCCAAGATGTAGGTGCAGGTAAAAACATTTCACTTCCTCACACAACCAAAAGAAAGATAACAACCAATCTAAAAATAAAAAACAACCAGAACTGCCAGAAAATAAAACTGCATGGAAGTCTAACATCCAAGGAGTTAAAGAAACATTCATCCAGACTGGTAGGAGGGGTGAAGAGGATGCCTGGCAAGGTGGCAGCTGGCAGGCAGGATTTCCCACATTCGCATGCAGATGAGCCAGGAGGAACAACTGAGGAGCAGAACAAACCACACAACCTAGGGTACCAGTGTGGGAAAATAAAGCCTCAAAAACTCTGCTGTAAAAACCTGTGGGTGTTGTAGTGGTGGGAGAAACTTCCAGCTCACAGGACAGTCTATTGAAGAGACCCATGGGGTCTTAGAATGTACACAAACCCACCCACTGAGGAATCAGCACCTGAAAGGGCAAAATCTGCTTGTGGGAAGCAAGGGATGTGATAGAAAGTGGGGCGAGAGACGAGAAAGCTAGCCAGCAGCATTGTTCCCTCTCTGACCCCTCCCCCACATACAGTGCCACAACGCAGTGATATGGGTTGCCCCACCCTGGCAAAAACCTAAGGCAAAAACAAAAAATATGGCCCAAATGAAGACCAGATCAAAACTCCAGAAAAAGAACTAAGCTACAAGGAGATAGACAACCTATCACATGTAGAGTTTATAATATTGGTAATCAAATGCTCACAGAAATGATTGAGTTTGGTCACAAAATGAAGGAAGAAATGAAGGCTATACAAAGTAAAATAAAGGAAAATATATGGGGAACCAACAGTGAAAGAATGGAGACCAGGACTCAAATCATCAATTTGGAACTAAAACAAGGAGTAAACATTCAACTGAAACAGAATGAAGAAACAAGAATGCAAAAAAAAAAAAATGAGGAGAGGCTTAGGAACCTCCAGGACAACTTTAAACATTCCAATGTCTGAATCATAGGGGTACCAGAAGGAGAAGAGGAAGAACAAGAAATTGAAAACTTATTTGAAAAAATAATGAAGGTAAACTTCCCCAATCTGGTGAAGAAACTATACATGCAAGTCCAGGTTGCTCAGGGAGTCCAAAAGAAGTTGGATCCAAGAAAAAACACACCAATACACATCATAATTAAATTACCCAAGATTAAATATAAGGAGAGAATCTTAAAACCAGCAAGAGAAAAGGAGACAGTCACCTACATAGGAGTTCCCATAAAGCTATCAGCTGATTTCTCAAAAGAAAGCTTGCAGGCAACAAGGGGCTGGAAAGAAGTATTTGAAGCCATAAAAAGCAAGGACCTACATCCAAGATTACTCTACCTAGCAAAGCTATCATTTAGAATGGAAGGGCAGATAAAGTGCTTCTCAGATAAGGTCAAATTAAAGAAGTCCATCACTACCAAGCCCTTATTATATAAAATGTTAAAAAGGAATTTATCCACAAGTAAAAGATCAAAAACTATGAACAGTAAAATGACAAGTCACAACTGTCAACAACTGAACTGAAAAAACTAAAACTAAGCAAACAACTAGAACAGAAACAGAATCACAGAAATGGAGATCAGAGGGAAGGTTATCAATTGGGGGGGGAGAGGGAGAATGAGGGAAGAGGTGCAAGGAATAAAAAGAATTGGTAGGCACAAAATAGACAGGGGGAGGTCAAGAATAATATAGGAAATGGAGAAGCCAAAGAACTTACATGTACAACCCATGGATGTGAACTAAGGCAGTGGAGGAATGCTAGAGGGTGGGGAGGTGCAGGGTGGAGGGGGATAAAGGGGAGAGAAAGTGGGACAACTGTAATAACATAATCAATACAATATACTTAAAAATAAATAAATAAATAGCAAAATGATACAAAGAGAACTTGAGATCTAAACCACTGAGCTACTGTAGTTAAGCTTTAAAAAAAAAGAATTTAACCCACTTAAGAATTGTGTCTCTGAGGAGGACAGGAGCCAATTGACAATTGTGTTATATCTAAATTCACATTATTATCAAGAAAGTAATTGCAGAATTTTGCCAGATCTAGCAATTCAAAGAGAATTTTGAATTCAGCATAGAAAAGTTATAGGAATTCTTATGTAAAGTTATGAAAGTAAAAAAGTTGGCATTCATGCTGCCTGCCACTACCACATGTAGTAAGTAAAGACAAGGATTGAATCTTTATTGGCACTTTATTCAGATATTGGCAATCTAAGAAGATGGTGGGTTATGTGCCCTTAAAAACCATCTTAATGTTTTATCTCAAGCTAACCTTTTTATAAGGAGAAGAAAGAGTAGACAAGGTGTTTGGGAAAAGTTTAATCAGATAAGAGTTGTAGTTTAATGGGCAATTTTCCTAGTATTTCTTTATCTGTTGATCAACTATTCTTTATCTGCATCAGGGATGGCCCTCCTTGAAACACAATGGCTCAGATACCATCTCTATCACTTGCAGACCCCTTGGGACACAAAGATCAAATTGCTTGTCCACCCCCTGTAGTCACACAGGTCGTGCATTCTAGTTCTGGAATAACAGCTTTCCACACGCATTAATCACATACGCCTATCAACTAGGACTGAAGCTAAAATCTTTTACTCTTGAGTTCCCCTATCAGTTAGACAATAAACATGCTCCGATGGTAGTCATTGTGGTTGACTTAGAAAGATATGCTTAAGTCAACCATGACAACCCATTTCTTATTTTAGTTATCAATTTGGAATGGGCACATGATCCAACCAAGCTGTTAAGAGAAGTGGGGTAGAACTTCTAGAAAAACATTTCTCAAACCTAAAATGAGTCTTAAGAATCAGACAGTGCCTCACTTTCCCCTGGAGGTTACTAGAACTGGATAGGAAGCTTGGGATTATTGAAACAACGGAAAGGAAGCCAGTAACAAAGATTCTTTCCTTGACCAAATGTCAGTCAGTCTCTTCAGAGCCTCTGTTGGACTAGGCCCAACCTTGGCCTTCTCTTTCCATCCTTCCAAAGACCGGTTTCAGCAAATATTCTGCTAAGTTAATTTAGCCAGAATTCTCCACCCTCTATACCTTATCACTCACAATATCACACCAAATCCCTCATCCACAACTCACATTGAATCCCCTTAGCCTGCCTTCATCAAAGAATACTGTTATGTCAGTTTAGTAAAGAATTACTTTACTCTTAGTAATTTTCCACCAACTCCCCATCAAATCTTACCCCTTGGCTATACATCCCTACTTTTCTTCTTGTATTCAAAATGGATCTTAATTCTTTATTGAGGTCTCCTGTTCCTATTGCAATAGTTTCTTATTAAAATATGCTTTTACTACTTTAATATCCAGCTGTTTGTTTTTTGACACCAGACTCCTCAGTGCGTGGTAAGGACAATTGAACAGAGAAATAAAAGGGACTTGAGTCAGCAATAACTTTTGTGAACTGTTAGTCGTACAATATATTGGGTCAGGTTTTTGTTGTTGTTTTTGGTTTGGTTTAATTTAGTTTTTGTAACTTCCTGCTAAAAGTATCCTAACACAATGCTTTCTTGTGAATTGAACCAGGGCATTTCATCCTAGACTATGTTCAGTTTTGTAGGTTTGATTTTATGAAAGAATATCATTTTAAAAGAAGGTGATAAAAAGAAAGAGCAATAGGAATGTTGCAGATGGAGATGTGGTCCAGGCTCTTAGTGGTTGCCAACAAGAATTGGACAAACTACATAGATATTGTAAAGCAAAGCAAGCGGGAAATTTATTAAGGAAAGTACACTTCCCAAGACCCAGAAAAAGACTATCTCTAACCAGGGAGGACTCCTTTCTATTGAAGGGTTTCAGGCTTTATAGGGTTTTTACTTAAGCTTCTACAAATGCAATTTCCCACAATCCTCCATGATTGCCTACTAGGGGAGGAAACCACAATGCTAATTACTATCAGGTGTCACAAAGTGGGAATCAGGATGCTGACTGACTACAGGGTTTCTTATTCTACCTCTTGCCTCAACTTCCCCCTGAAAGATATGGTTCTCAAAATTCATTTTTGAGGTTGCTGAGGGAGGCTGGTCCATCTTCTGTATCAACTTCCTGCTGGAATGGAAGATAGACCCTTCCTGCTGAGAAACATGAAACTTACACTCTATCTTATCCAGTGGTTGGGAAGGAATTCCTCAGACTGGCCTGGATGCTGAGTGTTGTAAGGTGTTGGCATCAGATTCCTTAGGGATTAGTGAAAAACCCTAGAACATCATCATCCTGACATGGTGAGTCTGAAAGATATAAACTTAACTAACAAATTAAAGATGCAAGGACCAAAGATTAATAAGTCCCAACAGAGATAGAAACCAAGTTATTGAGGGAATGTATCCATTAATGGTATCCCAGAAGTTTTGAGGTTCCCAGAATATAATCCTTGTTGCCACTTTGCTTACTGTAATTTTTTGTCAGCACTTGTTTCTGTTTGCCCTGATGAGTTTATCAAGAAGTGCCAATAAGGAATCTACTTAAAAGTCCACTTGGGTTTCTATGTTAGCAAGAGTACTTTGAGGCTCTGATAGTTGGCCCAAAGTACTGTTAGGGATATTCTTCCTAATATTTCCCTAATTCTCTAGGTCTGGGTGCTGAAGATAGCATGACTGACTTGTTTCTCTATCATGTCACCCACTGTATTGTGGTTGAGGGCAAGCCCAGAATTTGTTGAAAGTATTGCCCCAGAGAAAATGCTGGGTAATTTATAAAAGAGAGTTATTGACCCAAGAAGGAGTAGCAAGAGTGCATTAATAAGAAGAGGTTTCATATTGGCTTATTTTTAAGGTTTCTTCTTCTTAAGGAATTTGAGACCTTCTAAGTGTTCACAGTTGTAAGGGGAGTATGGATTCTTCCGCTTGTCTGGGGAAGATCTGCTGGGCTTTCTCTAGTATTTCTAGAGAATACTGGACCAAGCTATCTACCCCTAGCAGCTTCATAGCCATGGGGGCACTTAGGACCATCTGGTATGGTCCCTTCTATTGAGGGCTAAGTTGATGTGTAAGGGATCCCTCTTTCCAAGTTTTGAGAAGTACCCAATCCCCTAGATATACAGTGGTACAGTGGCCTGGAATTCTCCTCTGAGAACAGGTAAGACCTTATTTCCATATTCCTGTAGTACTTTTTGTTCCTGTCCTAAATGTATTATATACTCTACTCTTCAATGAGTCTCTGTATGGACTGAATCTAGATTTGACCTCAAGGGAGCCCCTGATTTTCATGGGTACTATAGGTACTAATTTAACCCAATGTTCAGAAGTTTGTTTACAGAGCCCTGCCAACACCCCTTTCAAGGCCTGATTTGCCCATTCCCCCTTCCCAGATGACTGAGGTCTCTAAGTTGAATGAAAGTAATATTTTATGCCTAGAGCTTCAGAGATTAATTGAATGATCTTAGATATAAAGGGTAGCTTATTATTACTTTGTAGAGAGCATAGGAGACCAAATCAGGGTATTGTTCCCTTTAGGAGAGCTCTTGCTACTTCTGTGGCTTTCTCCATCCTTGTCTGAAAAGCCCCAGTCCATCCAGTAAAGGCATCTATCAGAACTAGTAAGTATTTATATCCTCTACAGGGAGGCATTTTGGCAAAGCAAATCTGCCTATTTTCTCCTGGATAGGTTCCTCTTTTCTGAATAGGTTCTAACAGTGGGGGAAGAGATTTTTTTCCCCAGGGTTGTTGTAGGCACAAAGGGTGCAGGCCTGGCAAATATTCTTTATAGTAGTTTTCAGTCCTTTGCCTACAAATAATTCGTCAACCACTGTTCTGGCAGCCCTTCCTATGTGGAAGGAGTCATGCAAAGCCTTTAAAAATTTCCACTGGGAGGCCTGGGGAAGGAAGAGTTTTTGGCCAATGTATATCCAAGATCCTTCATGGGTGCCCCCTTGCCCAGAAGCCCAAGATATCGCTGCAGATGTATAGTTGGGCTTGATATCTGGACCATTCAGAGGGGAATGAGGCCAGTTGTTCGGCAGTCCCTAGTGCTGCCTCCTTTGCCTCTTTGTCTGCCCTTGTATTTCCCTGGGAGACAGGGGACATATGCTTCTGGGGACCTTTGCAGTGCATGACTGCCACTTGCTCAGGGAGTTTAACTGCTTCTAATAGATTTAGGATTTCTGGTCCATGTTTAATGGGGGAATTTCTAACAGTAAGGAGCCCTTTCTTCCCATGTGGCAGCATGAGCATGCAGAACAAGGAAGGCATATTGGAAATCTATATAGATAGGCATTCTTTTTTCTGGTCCTAAAATAAGAGCTCAGGTAGAGGCCATAATCTCAGCCTTCTGGGCCAAGGTCGAGGGTGGAAGCGGCTGTGCCTCAGTGGTGTCATATAAACTGACTACTGCATGTCCCACTTTTCACTGACTGTTCTGTACAAAGCTGCTCCCATCAGTGAACCACTTTTCATCAGGGTTTCATAATGGTTGATCTAGCAAGTCCGTCCTGCTAGAATAGGTAAGATTAATAATCTCTGAGCAGGAATGGGTCAAGTCTGGAGATGATTCTGTAGGCATCAAGGAAGCTGGATTTAAGGTATTATGGGTTTTTACAGTTACTTCAGGATTGTCCAGAAGAA
The DNA here is from genome assembly GCA_004027735.1 of Carollia perspicillata. NCBI lineage: Eukaryota > Metazoa > Chordata > Mammalia > Chiroptera > Phyllostomidae > Carollia > Carollia perspicillata. The sequence continues at coordinate 14,854 of PVKM010001585.1, forward strand.
GGACCTGATAGCTAATCAATCTATTTCCTATTAGCCAGAGATGCCTTTTCATTTCTAATACTCCTTGTACCTGATGTGGAGTTAAGACCTCTAACTTCTGCCTGAGAGTTAACTTAGCAGTTTCTTCTGTTAGCATGACTGTGGCTGCAACTGCTCTTAAACATGGAGGCTACTTGGTTGCTACATTGTCTAGCTTTTTAGAGAAATATGCAATTGATCAAGGTTCATTTCCTAGCCAATGGACTAAGACCCCTAGGGCTATTCTGTGCTTCTCTACAATGTATAAAAAAAAAAAGGCTTGTTTAAGTTAGGAGTGCCTAGGGCAGGGACCCCAACTAAGGCTTGCTTGATTTTACTAAAAGCCTGATCATTTTCTCCTTCCCATATAATGGGCTCAGTGTCTGGTCCCTTAATAGCTTCATGTAAAAGTTTTGCAATTAGTCCAAAGCTTGGGATCTAAACTCTGCAATATCCAGCCATTCCTAAGAAAGAGCAGAGTTGTTTGATAGCAGCTGGCATTGGCTCAGTATTGTTTTTATTCTTTCTTGTGACAGTTGACTAGATCCTGGGGTTAGGATGTGTCCTAAATAGTTTACTTTATATGTGGTAATTTGGGCCTTTTTCTTAGAGACTCAATATTCCAGGTCCCCAAGGCAGTTCAGAGTTTGGATAATATTACAATCTGAGGCTTCCCTCAAGGGGCTGCAAACTAGGATATCATCTACACATTGTATGATGGCTCCCTCCTATAACTAGAATTCCTTTAGATCTTTTTCTAATGCTCTTATGAACAGATGACCGCTATCTCTAAACCCTTGTGATAGTACCATCCAGGTGTATTGCTGATGGGTCATTGCTTTTTGGTCTGTCCACTCAAATGCAAACAGGTATTGGGAATCTGGGTGGACAGAGATGCAAAAGAAGGCATCTTTGAAGTCTGAAACTGTATCCCACGGAGTATGGTTCAGTACTTGAGTGAGTATGGTGTAAGCACTCACTACAAGAGGATGTAGAGAGACTGCATCCCAAGCCCTCTGTGCTCCCCTTTGGTTTAATAACAGGGAGGACTGGAGTATTGCAGGGGGGCTGACAGGTCCTAGCAGCCCGTGTGTTACAAATTTCTCTATGATGGACTGCAGACCCTCTAGAGCCTCCCGTTTGATAGGATACTGTTTTCTATGGGGATTGGCTGTCCCAGGATTTAAGCAAAATTGAACTTGTTGGGCAGTTGGCTTTTCCAGGAACTCCAGAGTCCCAAACTAGGGGACCTACTTCCTGCAAAATCTGTTCTGGGATGCTATTTTCTAATTATCTTTTATTGGCTAACATAATTTTAAATATCTTAACTGGAGCCTCCTGGAACTTTGAAATGGCCGCTAATCTGGCCAAGAGGTCTCATCATAGCAACAGTATAGGACATTGCAGAATAATTAGGAAAGAATGTTTAAAATTTGGCTTTCAAATTGACAAGTGATATGGGTTGTGTAAAATAAGATTTTCCTTCACCCCCCCCCATAGTAGTAATTGAACTAGAGGAGAGAGGTCCAGCATAAGATTCGAAGACAGAGTAAGTGGCTCCAGTATCAACAAGAAAGGTAATTTTCTTACCTTTCATATCAAGGGCTACCCAAGGTTCCTCAGTAGAGATCAAGGTGCTGGTGCAGGCTGAGGCCAACCTGTTCCCCAGGCACCCTCAGTCCTCAAGTGCTGCCTTGGCCTTAGGTGATGACAAGTTTCCACTCTGGGAGTGGGGGCACTCTACCTTCCAGTGCCAGGGGTCAGGGTTTGCACCATGGCACATGGCACATGGCCCTGGAGGTGGCCTAGTGCAACCACTTGCCCAGTGTCCAGGGCGCTCACACTTAAAGCATGTTCAATCATTCCTGCCCTTGGCATTTTTGTGGCTTTCCCAGGTTACCTTGAGGTGGCTGGACATTGCCAATGGAGCTGCCAACAGCTAGAGCTATTGACTTGGCCTGCTTTCTCCCCACTTTTTCCTATGCTGGATCTGTTCTTCCCTTTCCTCAAGGTCACAGTTGTTGGAAACCAAGACACTAGTGTCTATTAGTTGAGCCATAGGAGTTTGTGGACCCATTTGTAATTTTTGAAGTTTTCTGTGAATATTTGGTGCTGACTGGCTAATGAAATGCTGTCCCATTAATACAGACCCTCTGGAGAAGATGGATCTAGATCAGCACATTTCCTGAATGCCTCAACCAGCCTGTTACAGAAGAGAGCAGGATTCTCTTTCTTTCCTTGTGTTATTGCTCTGATCTTGTCATAATTTATAGGCTTCCTAATGCATTGTTTCATCCTGCCAATAATCATTGAATCATGCCTTCTTGAGTATTATAGTCCCCATTGGGCTCCCGTCAGGGACTGTTTGAGTTGCCTGTCCCACATCATTGGGGTTTTGAGCATGTAATTACTCTGCATGTTTGTGGGCCTCTTCCCAAATTCATTTATTATTTTCTGGAGAGCAACCGGTGGTCAGGTTTACATAAAGGTCTCTCCAGGACATATGAATGGCAAGGGTTAAGATTTGGAAGTTACTAGTGAAGCATGACGGCTGCTCAGAGAAGTTTCCTAGCTGACCTGTGCACTGCTGCAGGTCAGTTGTTGAAAGGGGTACATGTACCCAAGTAGGGCCCTCTGTACCTGCTCCTTCCCTTAGGGGCAGGAGCGTAGGAGCAGTGGGGAGATATGAGGCTCCACTCTGAGTGTGCCCCACTGGACTAGTATTCTGGTAGGAAGGTGGAGGAGAGGTTAATTTCTCTGAGGTGGGAGCAGAGGCTTCAGGGCTCTGGGGCCTACCCAGTTCCCCCTGAGAGACAGGTGGGGGACCTGGAAGAGGGTTATCTAGGATGTCACTGTTGACCCCTAGAGGGGCTGCCTCCCTAGACCCAGAACAGAGGGCTAGATGTCACACAGTGCCATGAAGGCTTGAACACAGGGAACCTCTGACCATTTGCCCAGCCTTTTACAAACCAGGTCTAACTGGAGTATGGTGTGGTAATTGTTTCTCCCATTTTCAGGCCAAATTTTCCCATCTCCTAGTATTCTGTAGCTAAGACATATTGCAAAATAAAATTAGTCTCTCTTTCTTTAGATTTTCAGGGTCAAATTTTTCTCCATTTCTAAGAATGCATTCCAGTGGGGATCCTGAGGAAATAAACAGTGTATCACCCATGTTGTCCTTGGCACACCTGAGGAAGAAAACCAGTGGAACTCCCTGGCTCCCGAGAGGTGTCCCTCTTTGTTTGCCCAAGGAGTTCCCTAGTGAGTTAATGGACATACCCTATTATCCTACTGTTCTAGTGGGTTACAGAGCATCCCCGTTATCCCACTATTCTAAGCTACCAGACGTCTCTGGAGAAACTAGGAGAGAAAACAAACTAGAGTTGCCATGGACTAATTGTACCCTCCTTCCAGGTATCTAATAAAAAGGCTTTGGGCTACTTTCCTCTGCTACTTGATTAACTTGGGCCAGTTTAACTTAGGCTAGTTTCTTCATAATTGATTAACTTGAGAATTGATATTTTTAAGTTGGACTCCTGCAAGAAGTTGTTGGGAGGAGACTGTAATTGCTTAACTTGGGCTAGTTTCCTATGCTCCTCTCATAATTGCTTAACTCAAACAGCAAGTTTCCTCTGAATTAATTAACTCGAACTAGTTTCTTAACTCAGATTACTTTTCTATGCTTCTCATATTTGATTAACTCAAACTAGTTTCTTCTGCTCCTCTGATTCTCTTAACTGACTAACTCACCTCCTCATAATTGACTCTTCTGCATAGCGGGCAGGAGTGTTCTAGTTTCTCTATTTTACAAAACTAACCTGGGTTGGGAAGGCCTCCAAAAGGATCCTAAAGGGCTCACCATCCTTATCCTTGTTCAGCAAATACAGCAAACATTTACAAGGAAGAGATGAAAAAGAAAGAGGCAGTGCATGAAGCAAGTTTTTCAGAGGAATATGGTTGGCTTGCAAAAAAGGGAGGTGCACCCAGCAACACTTTCTGAGAGTTATAATAGTCCTGCATGGAAAGCCACAGGAAAGGGACGGTGTTATGCTTTACAGAGTGCCTCATTGCATGGATATTGTCTTGTGCCTCATGGGGAGCTAGTCTGTAACTTTGATCCACAACCAGGTAATTCTCATACCGGAGTCTTTTAATGTGATGGGCACCCTATTGGTTTTTAATTGCCCGACCTATGCCACCACAAAGTGGCAAAGGAACTGAGGTGTCCCAAGGCATAAAGGAAACAGAGAGGCCAAAGTCTCCTCCAAACACCAGGGAAGGTGGAAGGGGTTGTCTTATCACTCCAGCTTTTTCACAGAACTTCTGGCTGGCTCACCAAAGTATTGCAAATGGAGATGGGGTCTGGACTCTTGGTGGTTGCAAACAAAGAATTGTATTGACTACACAGACATTGTAAAGCAAAGCAAGTGGGAAATTTATTAAGGAAAGTATACTTTCCAAGACATGGAAGCAGGCCACCTCTGGCCAGGGAATGGCTCCCTTTATTGAAGGGTTATAGGCTTTACAAGGTTTTTACTTAAGCTTCTACACATACAATTTCCCACAGTCCTCCTGGATTACTCACTCAAGGAGGAAATCACAGTGCTAATTCTTATCAGGTGTCACAAGATAATTCCTGGAAGTCGGGATGCTGACTGATGACAGCTGCAGTGTCTGAAGGTTTCCTATTCTCTCTCCTGCCTCAGGAAGAGGTAGTTCAGGATGGGATGACTTTCTACTTAATCATATGGCATCCTTCATTCCCTACTTTTTCAAAAATAAGAACTATACAGCAGATGCTCTGAAATCAAGAGAAAACAAAACAAAGAAATAATAAATTAGCCTATAGCTTTAGGGGTCCCAAGCTTTGGTTGACGAATGTGCATTTTCACATTACCTGACTACCCTGCCCAGTGATCTCTGTGGGAAGTTGCCACTGATCTTGGCCCAGCAAGGTGCCCAAGAAGATACACCTCCCACCTATTAGAATAGCTAAGAGCCCTTGAAGAATATGTTAAACGCCTTGCCTTTGTAGAACATTTTTAACTTGCTACAGTACTTTCAAATCCATTAGCTAATTGCAATCTTTAAAACAGTTCACTAAGGTAGACATTACCCCCATTTGACAAATGACAAGTGCAGAGTGCACGGAAAAGGTGAAAACATTTACCTAAAATAACTCAACTAACTACACTATGAATAGTCCATAGCACACTTTAAGACCACGCACTGAGAAAAGCAAATATTTTCTGATGCTATTGTAAATATGCTCTCAGGATTTTCCAAGGGCCAGAAAGGCCAAAATGTCTCTGAGTATATGGAGTATCCACTGAGCATACACCTACCTACCTTTAGCCTCTGCTGTAGCCAGTTTTTATTGCAGCCTTAACCATGTGCTATTTTTCTATCTTTTATTGCTTTTCACCTACTCACCATGTCCAAAGGATACAGAAATTCAGTGTGGGAAATGTTTAACAGAGAAGCCAGAAATGTACCTCGTGGGGAAAGTGAGCAGAAAGAGTAGACCACAGAGATCAACTACAACTGCAAAAAGTGCATCTTTTGCATTGATCAAACCAAAGAAAAATGGTAACAACGACATTGATTCAATTTTTAAATGGAATTTAAAATAACAGAAAATAGCCCTGGCCAGGAGGCTCTGTTGGTTGGAACACTGGCCCATACACTAAAAGGCTGTAGGTTTGCTCCTCGGTCAGAGCATGTACCTAAGCTGCAGGTTCAATCCTGGGACAGGGTGTGTATGGGAGATAACCAATCAATGTTTCTCTCTCTCCCTTTCCCTTCCTCTGACTGAAATCAATAAATAATTCCTTAAGTCAGAATAAAAAATTAAGAAGAAGAGCAAACACACAAAAAAAGACAAGTGGGCTAGATTGGAGTCATTTATGGAGTCATCCAGGCTCGGTCTCATTTGTGAACAGTCCCCAACCAGGAGCTATTCAGGAGCCCACCAGGGGCCACCTCATAAGAACAACATTCCAAGACATTTAGGAGCTCCGTGTCAGGAACCAGTGTCAAAGACCAAATATCAGACCAAGACATGATCCCAACACATTTATTGCTTAGGAAATTACAAAGGTTTTAGGAGCTCTATCTAGGAACCAGGGATGAAGACCAACGTATATATTTATTATCATATTACAATATCGTACCTTAACATCACAGTTGCAAAGGAGCTCGTTGTAGCCCCACCAAAATATCTAATGAAAAAAAGGAAAATTGGTTTCTACTTTCGAGAAAGTTTTAAAATGAAATCAAAGGACTAAAAAGCCAGTTTCAAAATGTTTGTCGTTAAATTTAATCCTTTTAAAGGTGGATTCAAACTGTTAAGTTCAAGTGCTAGAAAAATAAATGTAAGTGATTGCCATTACTCTAAATCTATTCTTTCTTTGATTACCATTATAGCACATACTATTTTAAAATAATTTTCCCCCAGAATTTCACTGAGCCCAAAAGAATAAAATTTACAGATTTACTGTGCAGATTAGGGTGTATTTTTCCCTTTTTTTGTGTGTAATATAAGCCACAATTAATCTGTTCATTCTCCAGAGGCAGGTATTTTTACATTTAAAAGTACTTTAAAATGTTTTATTAAAATGACTCCTATAAGAAATATTTCTTTTCATATTCAATTACATGAAGACATAACCGTTTTGCTCTGCACTTTTCATTAATATTATATAATATGTTAGAAAGAGAGGTTGGCCATGAGAAATGGGAAGGCAGGGGAAGAACCAGAGAAATTGGCAACACACACCATGAACAAGAAGCTTTAGAAAGAGACCTAGAAAATAAAGATTAAAAAAAAAAAAAAGCTAGAGATGGTGAGCAGAGAGTACCCTGTGCAAGTTACTAGCAAGCTGACTAAACAAAGCAGTTTTTCTACTTTTGTAAGACCCCTGCCATGGTGTGTAGAAGCCTATTAGCACTTTAAGAGTGTTACTTACAGACATCCAGCCAAGATGGAGGTGTAGGTGGACACACTGTGCCTCCTCACGCAACCTAAATTAAGGACAACAAAAATTTAGAAACAAAAAAAAAAAAAACAACCAACAGACAGAAAATTGAACTGCACAGAAGTCCGACAACCATTCATCCAGACCGGTAAGAGGGGCGGAGTCAGCAGCTGGCGGAGAGGGGTCAGCAGGGAAAAAGCAGCGGTTGGCACACCTGGGGTGTGCAGGCAGAGGCTAGCAGACCCCAGACGGGAGGAGGCAACAAGCAGACGCAGTGAGGCGCATAAGGCAGCCAGCAGACTGCAGTCACACATTCTTGTGCAGATGAACCAGGCGAAAACGGGCAGCAACACAGACCGCACAACCCAGGGCCGCAGCGCTGGGAAATAAAGCCTAAAAGCACCAACTGAAAACACTTGTGGGGGTTGAGGTGCCGGGAGACACTCCCAGCCTCACAGGAGAGTTCGTTGAAGAGAGCCACAGGGTCCTACAATGTACATAAGCCCACCCACCTTGGGCACCAGAAGGGCCCAATTTGCTTGTGGGAAATGGAAAGGGGGACTGAAATCCAAGAGAAAGCAGAGTAGATGCCATTATTCCCTCTCTGACCCTGCCCCCACATACAGCATCACAACCCAGCACCTGGGTTGCTCTGCCCTGATGAACACCTAAGGCTCTGCCACACATATGTAACAGGTGCGACCAGACCAACCCCCCAAAATGGCTCAAGTGCAAGAATAAATGAAAGTCCCAGAGCCAATATCTTTAAGCGACCAAGAGATAGCCAACCTATCAAATAGATGCACAGTTCAAAGCACTGGTGATCAGGATGCTCACAGAATTGGTTAATTTTCGTCACAAATTAGATGAACAAATGAAGGCTACACTAAGTGAAATGAAGGAAAATGCACAGGGAACCAATAGTGATGGAAAGAAAACTGGGACTCAAATCAATGGAGTGGACCAGAAGGAAGAAAGAAATAAGCAAACAGAAAAGAATGAAGAAACAAGAATTCAAAAAAAAAGGGAGAGGCTTAGGAACTTCCAGGACATCTTTAAACGTTCCAACATCTGAATTACAGGGGTACCAGAAGGGGAAGAGGAAGAGCAACAAGAGGAAAACTTATTTGAACAAATAATAAAGGAGAACTTCTCCAATCTGGCAAAGGAAATAGACTTCCAGGAAGTCCAGGAAGCTCAGAGAGTCCCAAAGAAGTTGGACCCAAAGAGGAACACACCAAGGCACACCATAATTACATTACCCAAGATTAAAATGAAGGAGAGAATTCTAGAAGCAGCAAGAGATAAAGGGACAGTCACCTACAAAGGAGTTCTATCAGACTGTCAGCTGATTTCTGAAAAGAGACCTTACAGGCAAGAAGGGGCTGGAAAGAAGTATTCCAAGTCATGAAAGGCAAGGACCTACATCCAAGACTGCTCTATCCAGCAAAGCTTTCATTTAGAATGGGAGGACAGATAAAGCGCTTCTCAGATAAGGTCAAGTTCAAGGAGTTCATCATCACCAAGTCCTTATATGAAATGTTAAAGAAAAAGAAGATAAAAAATATAAACAATGTGAACAGTAAAAAGACGGCAAACTTACAATTATTAATAACCACACCTTAAACAAAAGCAAACAACTAGAACAGGAACAGACAGAACCACAGAAATGGAGGTCACATGGAAGGTTAGCAACAGGGGAGTGGGAGGAGGAGAGGGGGGGAAAAGGTACAGAGAATAAGTAGCATAGACGGTGGGGAAAAAATAGACAGGCGGGGGGCAAGAGTAGTGTGGGAAATGTAGAAGCTAAAGACTTATGACACATGACATGAACTAAAGGGGGGAAATGTGGGTGGGAGGCAGTGTGCAGGGTGGAAGGGAATGAAGGGAGGAAATGGGAGAACTGTAATGGCATAATCAATAAAATATATTAAAATAAATAAAAGTGTACATATATACACATGTACACATACACACATATGTGTATGTGTTGTAGGAAATAAAGTGTTGGATAAAGTGCATTATCACTGATATTTAGTAACTTTATAAAGAAATTCTTCAACATATTTCAGTAAAATATTTCTCTGTAATAAGATAAAATATATGAACTGAAATATCATAATTCTATATTTTTTACTTTCAAAAAGCATATTTGGACTTTTTTAAACACAAATTTTATTTTGTAGATTCTATTTTTTTAGATTTTATTTTATTTATTTTTAGAGAGGGGAAGGGAGGGTGAAAGAGAGAGAGAGAAATATCAATGTGTGGTTGCCTCTCATGTGGCCCCCACTGGGAACCTGGCCCACAACCCAAGCATGTGCCCTGACTGGGAATCAAACCAGCAACCCTTTGGTTTAAAGCCTGTAGCTCAATCTACTGAGCTACACCAGTCAGGGCCATATTTGGACTTTTTAATAATAAAAAAGGAATTTGAAACAGAGGCAATGTACACAATATACAGCCAAAGAAAAGAAAGAAAGTTTTTTAAAATATAATCAGTATCTTTAAAGAAATAAGAGATTATATATCCATGGAATTAGAAAGTCATGCAAAGGGGAAAATCAAAGAATTAATCAAATTTTTAAAGTTTTAATAGGAGGATAGGAAAATAAAACTGGGTAAATCTCCCAGAAGGTATCCCGGGGGAACAGAGAAAACCGAAGGGAGTAGATGCTCAAAGGTGTAACACAGAAACCTTTTTCAGAATTGAAGAACAGGAACCTTTAGAGAAAAGGGGCCCACACAGTGAAGACAGGCTCAGCAAGTTTCCTCACTGTGAAATTTCGAAGCACCAGGATAAAGAAAGCGTTGTCCAGTAGCGCACACTATACCAGCCCATAATGTAGCTGTGCCTTCCAAATTCTGAGAGAAAACTATTTTCAACTAAAAATTGTATACCTAATCTATCGGTCAAATGTAAGATTAAAGTAAAGCCAATCAAACAGGCAAGAATTTAAAATTTTTGCCTCCTACACACTCTTTTCTAGGAAGCTACTAGAGGACATCCTTTAGCAACCTGAGGGAGAAAGAGGGAGACACGGGTTTTGGAATGCAAGGACTCTAAGGTGAGAACGATGAAGGGAAACCAAAGCAGCAGCCTGGAAAACACTGGCTGAGATTAAAATGGGAGGAAAGATGGCTTCAGGAGGGACTTTCAGGGCAGGAGCTTGAATTGTTCTAGTGTTTAGAACTGTGTCACCATATTTTTTTCAATTGATAAGTGTATGACCAAAAAAGAATGTGATGAATAGGTAAGAAATTGGAAAATTTTAAAGGAGACAATTGTTAACTCCAGGGAAAATGAAAAGTTGCAGGTAAAAGGAATCTTTTTTTTTTCTGTAGTCAACAATTTTATGAGATCATGATTTTTCCCCATTTTTATATGAATTTTTTTTGTCAAAAGGCTGATTTCTTTTTTAAACTTTTTATGTTTTTCCATTACCATTTATCCCCCTTATACCTCCCACACCCGGCAGTCACCACATTGTTGTCCATGTCCATGAGTCCTTTTTCCATTTTGCTTCATCCCTCCACCCCTAAAACTCCCCCTCGTTTAGCTGTCAGCCTGCTCTCTACCTATGAGTCTGTCTCCGTTCTGTGTGTTAGTTCAATTTGTTCATTAGAGTCCGCATATGAGTGAAATCATGTAGTATTTGTCTTTCTCTGGCTGGCTTATGTCACTTAGTAGGATGTTCTCCAGGTCCATCCTCGCTGATGCAAAGGATACAATTTTCTTCTTTTTTATAGGCAAGTACTATTCCACTGTGTAAATGCCCCATAGTTGTTTTATCCATGCTTCTGCTGGTGAACACTTGGGCTGCTTCCATATCTTGGCAGTTGTGAAGCGCTGCTAAGAACATGGGGATGTTTATGTTCTTTTGAAATAGTGGTTTGGTTTTCTTCGGTTATATTCCCAGAAGTGGGATCACTGGGTCAAAAGGCAGATCCATTTTTAATTTTTTGAGGTAACTCCATACTGTTTTCCACAGTAGCTGCACCATCTGCATTCCCACCGATAGTGCAAAACTGTTCCCCTTTCTCCACATCCTCACCAGCACTCGTTTGCTGATTTATTGATGACAGCCATTCTATCAGGAGGGAGATGATATCTCATTGTGGTTTTAATTTGCATTTCACTGATAATTAGTGACATTGAGTATCCTTTCATATGTCTATTGGCCATATGAGATCATGATTTTCTATATTTGATCACAAATTATAATAGTGAATTAACTATACAATATCATATAATTATTTGGATAGCATGAGGAGAAGAAAAGGGGCAGAGAAGAGTAAAATGATTTAAAATATTACCTCCACTACCATTAAGAAATAAGCTTTGCGCAGTAGCAGTATCGTAGCCAATGAGGTTTATCCGAGGCGCAATTATTGCTAATTGAAAACTTTTCCCATTAAGAAATAAGTAGATAATATCAAAGTTTGAGAAATTAAGAATACAGGAGGTAGGGAAGGGTCAGAAACTGACAATTTTATTATTATAAAACTTTGAGTTCGCTTTGGGGCATTGGTGGGTGGGTTAATGTATTACCTTAATAAAAACATAAATTAACTTTCTAAAAAGTGACTGAACTATAAAAATACTCTAGTGTGCTGGTACAATGGGAGGACCATGGATATAATCCTAGCCCTGCCAACTCCAAAAGACTGTGGCCAAGTGCCTTTACTGTAGTTTCCTTATTTGAGGTCAGAGCTCCAAAAATTTCTCTTAATTTACACTTACATGCTTAAATCTGCCTGTCTCCAATGAGGCTATTTCTTGTGTCTCCCTTATAATGATTCATCCGCTAATCAGAAAAAAAATCTCAAGTGAACGGTTTCTGTGTAAATAGCCAGAAATAGACCATTCTTCTCTGACACAGAGACTTTCTATGCTATAAAACTACAAGAAATTTAGCATTACCAGGTAGTAAAAGGAATGCCGTGCTCTGACAAGATTTTAATTGACTCGCTGAGTTATGGAGATTTTAGGCAACAATTTACCGTTCTTAAATTTTAAAAGTAGTTGCCATAGCAACCCCTAGACACAGCATATGGTATGTCTGATACTTCCAAGATAACAGAGTGGATTCTTGATGAATTTTCCTTACAATATGTTGTGAACTTCATACTTTTTAGTGTTCCAGTGTACAGACTTACAAGGTGCTAGAATTAATTGATAGTATCTATATATTTTAAAGCCAAATTTGAAGGATTATTCATTTGCAAAAAACAAACTTTTAATGCTTCCAACATCCTTTAATATTTTTTATAAAAAAGACTATAAATTTGTAGAAAAATATGGAAATGAATAAGCAATCTTAAAAGAATAAGTGTAAATAAAGAGTAAATCATGGAAAATACTCTGTTCATGTACAGAAGGAAAAGAAATTAAAACTGTGTAGTATATTTCTATTGTATATCACATTTTCTGCTGTCAATGGGAGAAGTTTGAATTGGTACGGTGATTTTTATAGTTAATTTGGGATTATAAATTAAAGCCTTTAAGATGTTCTTATCATTTGACCTAGGAATCTCATTGCTACAGATTTATCCTAAAGATTTTTTTTTAATACCCAAAATTTCTATGTAAAAGTTTCTGTAGGAGAATTATTTATAATAGTTAAAAATCAGTAATAATCTTAATATACAATAAAAGAAAACAAAATTATAAACTGCATAAGCATTCTCCTCTTGGCATTTAGATTTGATGCAGTGTTTTTCTAATATAAATTTTACTACTATAAGTTATAATATATATTTTATTATTGTAAATCATAACAGTATGATATACTACATACGAATATATATGTACTATATATACATACTAATTTTTTTAAATGGGCTTTTAAAGAATATTGACCCAAAAAATAAATTTACACCACATTTATAATGTGCTATATGTATGCAATCATAGGAAAAAAAGCACAGAAGGATATACGTGCCCAAAATAAAGTGGCCATGGCGAGCATCCTAAATTGACCCCAAAGGAGTCGTGCCCTTGTATAATCTGCTGTCCTTGAGTGAGGACTTGCTTCTAACCAATAGAACATGGCAAAGGTGGTAGACAGGAAGGAGTCACTCCCATGATTATATCACAATGTAAGACTTATCTTGGCAGAGTAGAGAGAGAAAGAGATTATCCTACTGGCTTTGTATATTCAAGCTGCCATGTGGCAAGGAACTCTAGGCAGTCTTTAGCAACTACAGGCAACTTTTGGAACTTTAGGGCCTAAAGGGAGCCTCTGGCCAACACTCAGTAAGAAGCCAGAGCCCTCAGTGAAACAGCTGCAAAAAAGTGAATTCTGCCAACAACCTGCATGAGCTTGGAAGCATGTTTTTCCCTAGATAAACCTCTACATGGGAACACACCCAACCAATACTTTGCAGCCTAGTGAGAGCCTGCAGCAGAGAACCCGGCTACACTGTGCTAGGACTTTTAACATCAGAAACTGTGAGATAATGAATGTATACTGATTTTTTAGCTTCTAAGTTTATAGTAATTTATTATACAGCCCAGAAAACTAAATCAGTGGCTCTCTCTAGAAAGTAGCATATTTGGTTTTTACAAATTTTTCTTTACAAATTTCCTTTCTTATTTGTACTTCTCTAAATTTTCTAAAATGTTATAATAAGAATTTCACTGCTTTTAAAATCAAAAGATGTTATTTTCAACAAATCATCTGGAAGCAAAAAATAAATATGCTCTGTGATTTTTTAACTGATTTTGGCAAAAGAACATTTTTTAAAGTGTACAATGAAAATATAGCAGCGAGATTGCCCCAGAATTCTATTTTTTAAATGATCTTAACAACATTTTATTTAAATCATTTTACATAGACTGTTTCTGAAATTTCAAGCTTTCTATATTTAATAATCCCTGCTGAAAGTAAAAAAAAAGAAATTATACTTTTAAATGTTCCTTTCTAATTTGACCATGATTTAAAATGGAAAAAGTTATGTTGATTGTGGCTAAATGTTCTCATTTTAGAGGCCATTATGCACTTTAAATTCTCTGTTGGCATTTTAATTTCGTTTTACAAAATAAATCTCAACTGACAACAGAATAAAGCAAATTCAAAGTCGACTAAATGAAAAAGTGTCACCGCAAACAGAAAGAACTTTGCAAACTGATGCAACATTTCATATGGCTCCTGAACCTAAACTTCCAAAGTTTCAACAGAAAAAAAAAATGTGTGCCTGTATTGGGGAGTAAGTATTGACAAACGAGACCATCTCCAGAACTTACTGTCTACATGATGTTACTATTCAACTGTTTGCATTAACATAAATTTACTATTATAAGAAGTTCTTATAATAGTAAAGATGAAAGATGAAAATTGAAATAAATATAGCTTGTTCCAGGGACTTGCCAAAATTCCATTATACTACTCAATTTACTGTCATTAAAATAATATCCACTTCTCAAGAAAAGGGATAGCTTAATTAAGTTCCACAAATGACTACTTATGCCTCAAGATTTGCTTTGAAACCCCTACCTTGCTGTATCTACTGATTTGAAACTACTATATCATGACTTTTGCTCAATCCTAATTAAGCATTAAAAGATCTATCTTAAATCAAAACCGTAAAACTTCATATATACTCCACCGTTACTCTTCCTTCTCAGAGATATTACTAAGACTCTGTCAAAGTAGTGATTTTCCATACTGCAGTTGAACAGGGGTTTGCTTTATCAACAGGCTATTTCAGGGAGCCTGTATCCAACCATCTAGGGGGTTCCATCCAGATACAGCAGAGATCTGCTTGCCGCAGTGGCCTGAGACCTTCCACAAGGAAACAGAGTACTTGTCTAAGGCCCCTTGAGCCTCCTCCTTAGAAGTCTCCATGACAACAGTCCATATTGTTGGGATAAGTCCATATTGGTCATAAAGTCTAACTTTTTATTTTTAAGTGTCTTCAAATGGTGAGGTTATTTTGACTCCTTGGAATATGAACACATTCCTAGAAGAAACTGAGTACACACATCCTCGATTTAGGATTTTTTTCAACATAACCATGGTGCAAAAGCAATATGCATACTACATTACATGAAATATTGAACACCTCATTGTAAAATAGGCTTTGTGTTAGATGATTTTGCCCGACTGTATACTAATGTAAGTCTTCTGAACATGTTTAAGGTAGGCAAAGCCAAGCTATCATGTTCAGCAGGCTAGGCATATTAAATGTACTTTTGACTTACAGGGTGGGGCAAAAATAGATTTACAGTTGTGAGTACTCGAAACAGAGTTTATTCTTGCGTTACTATTTATTAATTATTATTTTGTTTCCTGTATGAACAACTGTAAATGTACTTTCACCCCACCCTGTATTTTCAAGCATGATCATGTTTATCAGGGCAGAACCCCACTGTGAGTCGAGGAACAACTGGACTCTGTTGAGGGAGCAAAGTAAGGGGGTTTAAACACTAAGACGAGAGGAAAGACTGATTGTGGTTGTTAAGCTACTGAAGGACTGAAGAGTCCTTGAATCTGTATACAACTGGCGAAAACAAGCTATACTGTTGATCAGACAGGAAAGAGTCTTAGGTCATGGGGAGTTTGAAGGGGTCACTCAAAGTACTTTATTAGCATCAGCTGGTTATAACCAGTAATGATGAAAAAATAGTCAGTGATGATATTTTGTAGATAACTATTGCATACAGAGGAAATTTTCCTTTTCAAAACTCTTTGAGTTCTCGCTTCTGCCTGTCCTTTTCAAGACAATCCTTGACTCCCCCACTGATGCGGAAATTGGGAACAACAACTCAGGCCACTAGTGGCAGCATAAAATATCACAGCTGTGCAAAAACACTTCTGGGAAGATGTTAATGAAAGTAGGTGTGGGTTAAACATTAATTTCTCCACCCCATTCCCTCCAGACCCTAGGGTTAGTGGAGGCTGGCTCCTCCCTGAGGACAGAAGATACATTCCTAACTGACAAGAGTTGCCAGAGGGTGAAACAGTATCAGAAATGGTCAGCAAGGATGCAATGGTGTGGAGGGCTTTCCAACGTCAGGCTCAGATACCTCTCTCCCCAAGCTCTCCTAAAGGATTGCAGGCTGACTTTTGACCCTTCCACAAGCAAAGTAGCACATTCCCCCACAAAGGCACGTAAGCTCTGTATGGGAGGGAAAACAATTTTACCTCCAGGTGGAGGTTCTAGGTTCTTGACTGTGGCTCGCCTGTAATAAAAAGACAGAATAACAGGAGAAAAACTAATTACATATGTACTTTTGGGAACCCCACAAAGATATGAGACCCAAAAGGCAGCCAGGCAATTAAACTAAGGAAAGAGATCAGGGTCTGGGTCTTCAATTCACAGGAAGATGAGAAGAGGAAAGATATGGTAAACAAAGATTGCTCTGCCAAGTAGATGACTTTCTCAGATGAAAAAAGTGATCTTTGATAGTAGCTCTTTTCTTGGTACAGTCCCCCTTTCTCCTGTAAATTTTCCTTACAAAACATTAACTTCTACACTGTTTTCAGAGCTTCTCCTGTATCTGCAGTTTCTCAGAATAATCAGCTTAAAATGATCATTATGCCAAAGAGACGTATTTTGGATTGTCATATCCTGCTCTCTTTCAGCTCAGAGGCCAGAGAATACCTAGACTCCTAAGGAGGTTACCCACTATAACAAAGTCAACAAGGTAGGAAGGTTGGGACACACATAACAAGACTATAAAATAAATATAATAAATATATTTAAAGAGAAAAGGTGAAAAAGAATATGAAACAGAGTATGAAGTCACCTTTTTTTTGAAGAACTGTGCTAATACCTTAAAAGTGAACACTAGAGGTTTAACAAAGATATGACCAACATTAGTTCCATAGAAATCAATTCCCTATTAAGGGGAATAACAGAAGTAAGCATGTTGTTTTACTTCTCATCTAGTTACACTTGTGGTGTTATAGATGATATGGTTGTTAAAATCTCAAAACAACTAGAGTTGTGGGACAGGGAGCACTGAGAGATTCTGTTTAACTCTTCCCACCTCCAGTATATCTAATAAAAAATAATTTTAAAAGAAAAAAGCAACCCAAAAGCCTTGCTGGCATCTATTTGAGGGGAAAAAAACAATTTTAGAATTAAAACTTTTGTTTTTAAAATTTCCTATATTAAAAGCATATCGTTTTAATAAGAAGAGAAACTTTATTTGTAGAAGACAATCAGGGTTTTTTCTCCTCCCTTGGAAATGAGAGAGACCACTTAGTTGTTAACAGTCCATTGATCACAGATTTCATCTAAACCTGCTGCCATGACAAATCAATACTAAGTGAGCACTAGGTAATGTTTCCTCTTGCCAATACTTGATTTCTACAATTACATTCATCCAAACCAATAGTCACACATTACAATACACCAGTGTAAGGAAGCCTTTGCTTTTTTGTTTTATTTTTGAATAAAACATTTTCAGTATTTGCTCCAGTCTGCGCAAATGATCCATAGCAAAACCACTCAACACCTTTACACATAACTTCCTTTGAAATGTGATTTGAAATGACTGTAATTGTCATCAGTGAAAAATGCCAACAGGATTGCCTAGAGGAAAATATAGACAGATGTAACAAATCAAGAGGGTTATATAGGAAAAACTGTAGGTCTAATTACTCTGAAATATGATACACATAAAAACCTAACTCCGTTCAGGATTCTTTCTTTAAAAAGCTTCTAATTCCAAATAAAACTCTCCACTGCGAGAAAGCGACAAGAAGATGGAGGAGTGAATGGAAGCCACACTACCCTTCTCCCAGGACCCATCTGGAAGTACAACTCAACTGTGGAGAAATCGCCTGGAACAGACAACTGAACAATGGTGAGAGAGAAGCCTTATCACCTCAGACTGACAGAAGAATCATCTTCAGCAATAACTGACTGCACCTACACAAGAGCATACAAGACATGGTGGGCAGAGTGACCCTTAGTCAACAGCTGGAGGGAAGGACACATCAAAGAACAACCCAACAACAATCAAAATGCAGTTACATCCAGAGACCAACATAAATGGCATAAAGGGCATCCCAAAAGCATCAAGTTCAGGAGATCAAGGAGACTGCATCACTGAATCTCACATGTCTCCTACTATAGAAATTCATGCCACAAACTCAGGGAGTCAAAACAGATCAATTTAAGAAGCAGAGCCAAACAAGAAGAGTCACACAAATAGTGGGAAGACAAAGAAAGAACCCCCAAATTAAAGGAAAGGAGGAATCCTCAAAAAGAATGCTAAATGAAAGAGGCAAGTCAACTATCAGATATTGAGTTCAAAAGAATGGTTATAAGGAAGCTCAATGAGTTCACTGAGAATTACCAAAAATTACAGGGGAACTACCAGGAACTTATTAAACTATAATCAGCACCACTGAAGGATTTGAAAAAAATATTCCAAGCAAGAGGACAGGAAAAAAAGCTGGGGTAGCAATACTTATACAAAATAGATTTCAAAACAAAGGCCATAAAAGGGGACACTGAAGGACATTTCATAATACTTCAGGGAAGAATCCATCAAGAAGATATAAATATCATAAACATATATGCCCCCAACAAAGCAACACCCAAATATATTAGGAAAAGCATAGAGGACTTCAAGAAAAATATAGGCAGCAACACAATTATACTAGGGGATTTTAAAACCCCAATGTCAAAAATGGATAGATCTTCCAAACAAAATATCAACAAAGATATTACAGCATTGAACAATACTTTAGATCAAATGGACTTAACTGATATATGTAGAACCTTTCATCCCAAAGAAGCAAAATACACATTCTTTTCAAAGGCACACGGAACATTTTCAAAGATAGATAATTTGATAGGACACAAAACAAGCCTCAACAAATTTAAGAATATTGAAATCATATCAAGCATTTTCTCCAACCACAAGGGCCTGAAACTAGAAACCAACAACAAGGAGAAAATTCAAAAACACTCAAACTCATGGAGATTGAATAGCATGCTATTAAACAATGAATGGGTCAATAATGAGATCAAGAAGAAATAAAAAAGTTTCTGGAAACAAGTGAAAATGAACTCACAACAACCCAAAACTTGGTCCTGAGAGGGAAGTTCATAGCGATACAGGCCTACCTAAAAAAGATAGAAACATTTCAAATAAACAACCTAACCCTACATCTTTAAGAATGGGAGGAACAACAACAAACAAAGCCCAGAGCAAGTAGAAGGAAGGAGTTAACAAAGATCAGAGCAGAATTAAATGACACAGAGACTAAAAGCACAATTCTAAGGATCAATAAATCCAGGAGCTGGTACTTTGAAAAGATAAACAAAATCAACAAGCCTTTAGGCAGGCTCATCAAGAAAAAAAGAGAGAGAGAACCCAAATAAACAAAATCAGAAGTGAAAGAGGAGGATTACAACTGATGGCACAGAAATACAAAGGATTATAAGAAATTACTACAAAGAAATATATGCCAAGAAATTTGAAAACCTGGAAAACAGATAAATTATCAGAAAAATATAATCTTCCAAAACTGAATGAAGAAGGAGAAAGTCTGAACAGAACCATAACAGCTGACAAAATTGAAGCCATAATAAAAAAAAACCTCCCAATGCTCAAAAGCCCTGGACTAGATGGTTTGACAGGAGAATTTTATGAAACACTTAAGGAAGAGCTAACTCCTATCCTTCATAAACTATTCCAAAAAATCCAAGAACAGGAAGACTCCCAAACTCTTTTTATCAAGCTAGCGTCATCCTAATTCCTAAACCAGATGAAGACGCAATGAAGAAAGAAAACTACAGAGCAATATCACTGTTGAACACAGACGCTAAAATCCTCAACAAAATGTTGGCAAACTACATCCAGAAATACATTAAAAAGATCATACACCATGATCAAGTGGGATTCATCCCAGAGATGCAAGGATGGTACAATATTAGCAAATCAATAAACTTAATACATCACATAAACAAAAGGAAACACAAAAATCATATGATCATATCAATAGAAGCAGAAGAAGCATTTGATAAAGTACAGCACCCATTTATAATAAAAGCACTCAGCAAAGTGGGAATAGAGGGAACATACCTCAATATAATAAAGGTCATATACGAGAAACCTACAGCCAACATCATACTAAATGGGCAAAAACTATAAGCTTTCCCACTAAAAATGGGAACAAGATAAGGATGTCCACTTTCACCACTTCTATCCAACAGAGTATTGGAAGTCCTAGCCACAGCAATTAGACAAGAAAAAGAAATAAAAGGCACCCAAATTAGAAAGGAGGAAACAAAACTGTCATTCTTTGCAGATGAAATGGTAGTGTACACAGAAAACCCTATAAACTCCACCAAAAAACTACTTGACCTATTAAGTGAATTTGGCAAAACAGCAGGATACAAAGTCAATATTCAGAAATTGAAGGCATGTTTGTACACCAACAATGAAATATCAGAAACAGAAATTAGGGAAAAAATCCCATTTGATATAGCAACAAGAAAAATAAAGTACCTAGGAATAAACCTAACCAAGGAGGTAAAAGACCTATACTCTGAAAACTATACAACATTAAAGAAAGAAACTAAGGAAGACACAAACAAATAAAAGCATATACTGTGTTCACAGATTGGAAGAATTAACATAATCAAAATGTCCATATTACCCAAAGCAATTTACAGATTCAATGCAATCCCTATTAAAACACCAATAACATATTTCACGGATATAGAACAAACATTTCAAAAATTTATATGAAACCACAAAGGACTCCAAATAGCAGCAGCAATTTTGAGAAAGAAGAACAAAGTTGGAGGGATCACACTACCTGATATCAAACTATATTACAGGGCCAGAGTAGTCAAAACAGCCTGGCATAAGAAGAGGCATATAGACCAATGGAACAGACTACAGAGCCTAGAAATAAACCCAAGTCTCTATGTCAATTAATATTTGACAAAGTTGGCAGAAGCATAAAATGGAGTAAAAATAGCCTCTTCAACAAATGGTGTTGGGAGAGCTGGGTGAAAAAATGAAACTCCACTACTAACTTACACCATAATACAAAAATAAACTCAAGATTGATACAAAACTTAAATATAAGTTGTGACACCATGAAAGTTCTAGAAGAGAACACAGAGAGGAAAATCTCAGATATTCCATGTAGCAATATTTTCACTGATATGTTCCCTAGAACAAAGGACATAAAGGAAAGAATAAACAAATGGGACTTCATCAAAATAAAAAGCTTCTGCATGACTAAAGAAAACATCAGCAAAATGAAAAGGGAGCCAATTATATAGGAAAATATATTTGCCAATGATACCCCAGACAAGGGTTTGATCTCCAAAATATATAAAGAACTCACATGACTCTACTTCAGGAAGACAAACAACCTAATTAAAAATGGGCAAAGGACCTGAACTGACACTTCTCCAAGGAGGACATACAGAAGGCCCAGAGGCACATGAGTGGATGCTCAGCATCACTAGCCATCAGAGAGATGCAAAGTAAAACCACAATGAGATACCGCTTCACATTGGTCACAATGGACATCATAAACAAATCAACAAACAGTAAGTGCTAGCGAGGTTGTGGAGAAAAGGGAACCCTAGTACATTGTTGGTGGGGATGAAGACTGGTGCAGCCACTGTGGAAAACAGTATGGAATTTCCTCAGAAAACTAAAAATGGAACTGCCTTTTGACCTGGCAATTCCAGGGTTGGGATTATACCCTAAGATCCCTGAAACACCAAATCAGAAGAACACATTTTGCAATAGTCAAGTGCTGGAGACAGCCTAAGTGCCCATCAGTAAATGAGTGGATCAAAAAACTGTGGTGCATTTACACAATGGAATACTACGCAGCAGAAAGAAAGAAGGAGCTCCCGTCACAACATCATGGATGGATCTGGAGAGCATTATGCTAAGAGAAATAAGCCAGGTGGTGAAAGACCAATACGATATGATCTCACCTATAAGTGGAACCTAATCAACAAAACAAACAAGCAAGCAAAGTATAACCAGAGACATTGAAATTTAGAACAAACTGACTATAACCAGAGGGGAGGTGGGATGAGATCATGGGGTTAGAAGAGGAAAGGGTTGTCAAGGAACATGTATAAAGGACACATAGACAAAGCCAAAAGTGGGTAGGATCAAGGGTGGGAGGTGGGGATGGCTGGGGTGGTGGAAGTGGTGGTGGGAGGTGGGGAATGGAAACAACTGTACTTGAACAGCAATAAAAATGAGAGAGAGAGAGAAAAACCTTCTGATTCCTATACAAATAATTTGGATTATGATAAACAAAGTAACTTTGAACACCTGATCTTCTCTTTTTACCTTCCAATCTAGGCCTCTTTCCGACTTTCCTGCTTTTGTGACTGGCATCACTGTCCCTTCAAGGCTAAAAAGTCATCAGTGACTGTTCCCCATACCCTCATACCCAACCCATTCCCACATCCTGTGGGTCTGCCTCCTGGAAAACCCTCCAATCCATCTGTTACTGCCTCCTTTACTGCCACAATTCTAGACCAAGCTGTTCTAGACCATCTCTGGCCCACACGACTGCAATAATCTAACCTGTTTCCTGGAATACACTGATTCATGCTTCAATCCATTCTCCAAACCGCAACTGAAAGGATTTTTTCTGATTCAGATCTGATACAACCTACCCGTGTTCCCATAGCGTGCTTTCAAAACCAAAAAGGACCATCTAAGTTAAAAAAAAAAATAAAAGCTAAATATTTCCTAAACATCTGCAGGTAAATCAATCCAATGTGGGGGAAACAGTGGAATCAGAAGTACCAGAAAGGAAGATTCATGTGTTCATACTAATTAATCATTGAAAGCTAGCACTCTGGATTGGATTAAACACGCCTATAGGTCTTTGCATGGCTGGCTAAAAGTGAGTCCCTATTATTTTTCATAAATTAGGAAAGACTCTTCAGTTAGACACAGTAAAGGTCTGGTATTTGGGGAAGGAAGAATATCACTGAAATTAATCGTTCTTTATTAGCTTCACCTGGTTAAGAATAGCTATGATGAAACACAACAGTCACTTTTATTTATTTTTTTTTATATATTTTATTTATTTTTAGAGAGAGGGGAAGGGAAGGAGAAAGAGTGGGACAGAAACATCAACGTGTGGTTGCCCCTCATGGTCCCCTACTGGGGACCTGGCCTGCAACCCAGGCATGTGCCCTGACTGGGAATCGAACCTGTGACACTTTGCTTCACAGGCCCGACAACAGTCACTTTTAATATCTTTCACACAATTATTCCTGTTTCAGAAAAATCTGTCTTCACGTTACTCCTCCATTCCCACTCCCAATACTGCAGGCTTCCCATTATTGTATGACCTGATCCTTTTTACTTCTGCGGCCCAATCACGGTCCGCCCTGGCCTTATCTCTTCTCTGTTCCTTGCACTTCCTCTTACATCACTGGTAAATACTGCTCCCGTCATCCCACTACCCAGTTAGCTTAAATGGGCATTCACAAGACCCCGGCTCAGCTCTCATTTTCTTCCAGAAGTTTTCCCTGGCCCTCCAGTACAAGTAAGACTCTTTCATTTTATACCTACCAACAAAACTTATTTTTTTCCCTTCTGAACATTGATCTCCATTTATTTGATTCATAAGTTTAGTTGAGTAATGACTGCCTCTTCTCCTTGACTAAAAGCTACCTGACAACATGGACTGCATTTCCTTTTGCTCTTCATTCTTTCCACCAGTACTTCCTAATATGTGAAACAGAACAGATGCTCAAACATATTTTTTGAATGAGTAGATCAATGGAGGGAAGAAATGAATTGATTGT
>PVKM010001585.1:38730-75449 GCA_004027735.1 Carollia perspicillata
TCCACTGCGTGCTCTTAATAGTGATTGGTCAGTTAGGTGTGTGATCAGTGCGTGACCAGTACCTTGAAAGGTAGCTGGTTCCCGTGCTCTATGAATGCCCCTAGGGACAAACTAGGAGGTGATGCTGGCTGCTCTGACCGCAACAGGTGAGTGCAGCCTCTTGAGCTGACTGCATCAATAAGCCAAGGCCCCAACAGATTGTTACTTGTTAGAGCTTATGACTATAAATTAACAGAAGTAAAAGAAATTTTATGAAATCTTAGCTTGCTCTTTTTTTTACAAAGTTTAATTGTGAAGATATGAAGAAATGTGAGCTGTAGTTTAAATAAATAAAGCATTTGATAAGAAGGCAGAGGAATTGGGGAGGGAAAAAAAGACACAGAATCTTTATTTCTTGAAAGCACCATTAACTTGGGATTTCAAGAAGTCATGCTTGAACTATCCCACCACCTATATTATCTGATGCCATTATTCCAAGTTCTGTCTTCAAGCATTTGGGGTGGTTACACTTAACTTTAAATTCCCAATTTTATTATTTTTTGTCAGCTCCTTTCACAACTTTAATGTTAATTAAATGTAGCTCATTTTGTCCTTGTGCCTTTGTTTCTAATAGCGTTAGCTTTTTTAAAATCAAAGTAAGCCCATTCTATAAAAACAATTTTATGTAAACATGCTTTTATTAATTTAGTGATTATCTGATGCAAATGGACTTAAGACAGAAAAAGGATGCCTGAAGGTATATAACACACTAATGACATGGAAAACAATTGTAAAATAAGTGAACCTCAAAATACTGTCTGATTTTATGGAGTATTCATTTACAATGAGAATTATGTTGTTATGGAAGTAAATTAGAGCCTATGCTTCATTAAACTATCATCTTCCAGTACTTACTATTGTTATAGTTGGGCACATCTTAGAAATTGCATTACTGTTACACAGGGCAAATGAAACTCAAGTTTATTCTCACTTCCTCCTGAATGGCAGTGTCTTAGTCCCTTCGGGCTGCTATAACCAAATACTACACTGGATAGCTTACAAATAATAGAAATATCTTTTGCACAGTTCTAGAGGACAGAAGTTTGAGATCCAGGTGCCAACATAGTTGGGTGAGGGCCCTTTTCTGGGATACAGACTTCTCCTTGTGTTCTTGTGTGGCCAAAGGGGCAAAGGAGCTCTGTGAGGGCTCTATTATAAGAGCAATAATCCTGTTCATGAGGGCTCTCCCCTCATGACCTAATTACCTTCCAAAGGCCACACCTCCTAATACCATTGGGCATTAAGATTTCAACATACTCATTTTAAGAGGGACACAAATATTCAGACCATAGCAGACAGTGAAGGAGGGTAGCATGCAAAGACAAAGTAAATGGAAGAGCTAGACAGGTAAGAAAATGGATGACAGTACTGATGCAGCAGGGCAGAGAAAGCGTAAATGTATGGAGGAGGACAAGCATAAGCAGTAAGCTGGTTCTCACTCTCAGCTCAGAAACCCTGGATGGGTTGAGAAATTAGAAGCACCTGAAACTTTGGAAGTGGTACAGTATAAGGCCGAAGCCTGGAGAATTATTAAAAGATAAATAGCAATGAGAGTCCCAGGTCTCCTCCCCCAGGAGCCAAGTGAGCTCTTCTCTCCCATTGTGGCAGAAATGATTCTCTGGGGAGGTTAAAACGAAAGGACTCTGGTCTTAGCTCACCAGATACTGCTAAGGACAGTGGTGTCATGATTAGAATGGAGAAATTAAAAGTCCACATACAAAATGGTAAAACCCACAAAGCCCTTCCCACATTTCGATCCCAGAACTTTGACAGCCAAGTTTATAACCTCTAAGGCAAGAAATTGGAAGAAAGTGACCAGCTCAAGGAAAACATCTAGAGCATCTATTGAAAGTGGGACTTAGGGGCCCCTCAAAGAAGGGTCAATGAACCCCTGCCATCCTACACTAGTCAGTAAAC
Source organism: Carollia perspicillata (assembly GCA_004027735.1). Lineage (NCBI taxonomy): Eukaryota > Metazoa > Chordata > Mammalia > Chiroptera > Phyllostomidae > Carollia > Carollia perspicillata. The sequence goes on from PVKM010001585.1 coordinate 40,687, forward strand.
ACCAACCTCAGCATTTACAACATCCTGTCAGCATTAGAGTGCATCATTCTTAAATGTGGACAACCAAGGAGCATTTGTCAAAATTCTAATCCTGTTTCAAAGCTCTCTCAAATGTCACTTTCTCCATGAGCTTTTCCTAAGTCATCAATTTAATGTGGCATTAACTATAATTCACCTTGCGATGTAGTTATTCTATATGTTTTAACACCTGTTCCATGAGTGCTCGCTCTCCTTGACAGCAGGTACATGTCCATATATCCAGTTACCTCCTAAAGAGTCACTTAGTTATTTCTGTTCCGTTCAAATTTATCATATCCAGAACTGAACTTACCACCCTGCCTTCCAAACCTGTGTCCTCTGTCTCACCAAATGGCACTTCCATCTACCCAATTACCCTGGCCAGAAATCTGGTTTCTCCTCTACTACTTCATCCACAATCTTTCAACAGACTCTGCTCATTCTACTTTCTATATGTATCTGAAATACATCTATATCTCCATTCACCAAAATACTTCGGTGGCTTCCCATCTCACTTACAATAAAATCTTAACTCCTCAAAAAAGATGGTGATACCCTGAGCAGTCTGACTTCTGACTTCCTTTCCAGCTCCAAAGACCCCACCTCTCTCTAGAAATGGAACCTCTGCTCACTGCTTGGAATCCTTTCCCTCCCACTCCTATTCCTAATGCTTGCCTGTTCATCCCTTAGGTCTCATGAGAGACTCCCCCACCAAAATATATCAGCTACCTTTTTTATCCTTTTGTATGGCACCCTCTACTTTCCCTCCATAGCATTTCTATTTTATAGATAATATGTAAACAGATTATTCACTTAATATCAGCTTCATCTATGACCCTGTAAACTCCATGAAAGCAGAACTATGGCTGTTTTGCTTGCAGTTGTATTCCCAGCACAAAATGTAGTCTATAATAGAAACTGAAATATTTATTGAATAAACAAATGAATATTCATTGACTGACTGATTTTTAATTTTCTTGAAAGACCAATGCCTGGTGGGTACAGGAATGCAAAAAAATAATAATTATACAGGAGAGACTTTATCAAAATGAAATCCTTAATACATGTCAACAGAATAGATGTGAAAGAGAAAAGAAGTGAAAGATAGATCTCAAGTCTGCTGACAACTTGCATCTAAGCAATGGAAAAAGGACAGGGCCACTAAAATAAGTAGGAAATGTAGAAAGGCGTTTGGCTAGGGAGATGGTGAATTTGAATTTAGACATGTTGAATTAGAGGAGCAAATTCAATTTAGGTGGAAAGTGCAAGTGTAATTAGGAATATAGGTCCATAATGCTGAAGAGATGCTGAGATCAGAGATAAAGCCATTTTGGAGTCATTTCAGTGCCATCAAATACTCCACCTACAGTGCTTTCAAGCAGGTTTAAACTCTCATTGCATCCTGGACTTAACTTTCGTAAATCGTCTCACACTTGTAATAACTTGTTCAGTGCTGGTCTTACCTCCAACTCAACTGTAAGTTCAATGAAGACTGTACTGCCCTCTCCAGGAAGGAAGCCAATTGACTGCCCCCAGTCTAGGGCCTCCCGGGACAGGCTAGTCTGGAAAGCCAGACCTCAAGTTGCTGGATGGAGACACATCCTTTTTCTCCATGACAGCTACTCCGCAGCCGCAGTAGAAATTTCCTTCACACAATGGCCCAGAACTATTTCACCAGTACAATGAACAAATCATTTCAACTCAGTGGCCAGTAGCACATTTGTAATTAAAAGTTGTGGTTCTCAATCCAATGGCTTCTCTCTGGTGTACAAGTGCAACATATACTTCTCCTAAGTATCTGTCTCAATTTATCTAAATGTGAAACAGATTATTCTACTATTTCAAGTATGTTATGAATGCAAATTTGTCAAATTTGACAGTGCTTTAAAGCTTTTGTAATACAACTGGATATTTAGAAGCCTAAAGAGCCTTAGATTCTGAGAATATCCACTCAGATAGTGTTCTACCAATATCTGTACCCTTTGTATTTGGGCACAGTGATCTATATCTTGTCAGTGGCATTAAAATTGGTTCTGCAATTCAAATCGTGGACTATTTGATTATGTTACATATAAATCAGCTCAAAGAACTTCCCCAGAAGTTCCATACACCTGGGACAACACACAATTTTTATGATTAATATGTCTGCTATTTACAGATAATATGGCAACACTGTGACCCTATTTTTAAAGACCTAAAATGAAACTTTATCTCCATTTATTAATAATTTTACTTCTTGACTTCAATTAAATTCACTATAATATGTACCTGAAGCATACATGCGCTTAACAAATATTTCCTAAAAAGAACTGAGTACTGGGTTACATAACTCTCCATTGGTGAGAGATAAAGGAACGTGGAGCCCACCTTTAAACAAAAATCCAAGATTTTTACCATTCGCATCAATACTGTGCTGTTCTCCTTCTCGTTCGGTTTTACTTTTTGTGAACTGTGCAGTATTGTGACACCTAAAAATCAATGTTATGAAGCTAAATTATACACCTACATTTATATAAATTATATAATTGTTAATATGGTAGACTATTACAGAATATTGCCAATTCATTAGTTACAATAAACTTTTTTCCAAAGAGTTGTATAAAACACACATGGAATTACTTTATTTTTGGTTTTCCCACAGCACTTTTCTCTGCCTACGATGTCAGTATCTCTCCACAGGTTAATCCCAGGAGGTTTAGCAACTGCAATTACTACATTTAAATATGCCGCATATCTGTCAAGACTTACAAGAATTTTGTGGTGTCAGTTTAAATATAAATATACATAATTCTAGTTAATCATCACTTAAGGCAGTTTGGAAACCACATTACTTACTACTGCAAATTTCAGTGTTTTATGTGTGTGTTGTGTGCTTTGCTATATTGCAACTCTCCCTGTTTACTTATCAGCTAAGAAAATGTCCATATACTGATTCTGCCAGGCATAGGTGGTCCCTTCATACAGAAAATACATAGTTTCTCACCAAGGTAAACTTGTCAAGATCATTTCACCTAATCATCAAAGAGAAAAGAACACCAGAATAATCACTTGGTGCTTTACATAGAGCTCAAAGTGAGGTTGGAAATCGCACATAAATACAGTATTTCAAGAAAATCCTAGCAAAACATATTAAGCTTTTTATTTGTTTCCTCTGCTTCTAAAGGAAACCTTTGTATTTACCAGTGACCATACTAATGGTCAATAGCTTTCATTCTTCTTTTGCCTTTTAATGTAAGTGCGGATTTTGTGCATTTTGTAATTTCATCTTATAAACAGCTTCGATAACCCTGCAATGAAAATCGGGCATTTTGATGGTATAGTAACTAAAGCTACATAATTTTACACTGGGATGGGTCATAGGGTTGCTATATTTACCTTTAAGTTAGATTTGCTCACGTGTCTGTATTTATTTATCCTACTTGAATAGCCCTTACAGTGAAGATAAAAGTGTAATTATTTTTACAACAATGAAAGATTCGGGGTGCCAAAACCTAATACCCTGATGCCCAGCAACCATAACTAGCACCAGTGAATAGCACTTCAAAGCTTTTAATCTCCATGACAACCTACCTTGCGTTCTTCAATAAAATACCACTTTGCATGCATACAAACATACTCTTTATGCACACAGCCTACTTGTTAATAAATATCACCTGCACTGAACACACACACAAAAAAAACCTTCCTTTTAAATAACTCTGAGCTCTCTCTATAAAACTAATTAATTGAACTGAGAAAGAACTTAATTTATATCTTTACATCTACAGCACACCTACACAATAAGCCACCAAAAGACTTTCTGAAATAGATGTTGAAACTGATACCTTCTTCAGTGTGAAATGCTATAGAGATACTACCCCTCAAAACTTCTCGGGCGTTGTATCAATATTTTCTTGCGGTAAGTAGATAATTTCACGCTAGGCCTAGTTGTTGTATGGTTCTACCATGGGGGAAAACGTGCCATTGGCTAAGGATTTTCTGTTTATTCTCTCAATTGGTAAAGACACTTCGCTAATTTTTAGGGAAAGACTGACAGGTCTGTTGATTGTTCTGGTTCTTGACATCTTTTCCGGGACAAAACTTTTGTTCATTTTGCTTATTAGTTTTTACAGTCAAGAATAGATCAGAAAAAATTTGGAAGAGAAACCCGGAAACTATTGAGGGGTAGTTTTCCCTGCCCACTTTAATAAAAGATGCATGGGTAGAAGATAAAAGTAATATCTTAAATGAGATCTGAGAGTGTCTGTTGATTTGGTTTTCCGTATCTCATTTTTCAAGAGAAGCAGAACTGGTTGATTGCAGAGGGCCTTACACCCTTTTTAAACTGTCAGTCTAAGATGGTTTCTGTACAAATCAGAGGGAAAGGCCTTAGAAATCAGAGAACCTGACACCATGTGCAGGCCATTGTTTTTTAGACGATCCTTTGCTTTCTTACGAAAACAATTTTTCCTTTCACGTGTCTGGTTCCCTTTAAAAATGGTTTCTTTATTCTCTTGCTTACTTAGCAGACTAAGATGATGTTAATTGCTGTATGAATTACATAAAAGTCTTAGTAGAGTTAGAAAAATATTTTGAATATAGTAACCCCTATCTAAAGAAAACAACTAAAAAAAAGACACTACAGTCTCGTGTCCCCTAAACTAAAATAATGTGGAAGCAAAAGTGAGCTATGACTGCTCCTGTCCAGGTAATTTCAAATAGACTGTGCTTCTCTCAGCCACAAGCCACGCCCTGTCCCTTTGCCTGCACAAGGGATGTGTGTCTGTTTTGCTGTCTTCCCTACCCTAGGGGCAGTATCGTCAGGATCCCAAGCTTCACTTGACTCATTTTGTCAAGTGGCCGATACACAGTCAGAAAAGAAATTTGCAGATACTCTAACAAATATTTTATTAAAATAAATCAACTCATTGTTTAATAATTTTTTGTTTTTTAATTACATTTCACTTACAATATTAGATTAGTTTCAGGCATATAACATAGTGATTAGACATCATGTAACTTACAAAGTAATCACCCCAAAAAGTCCAGTACCCATCTGACCCCATACATAGTTATTACAATATGACTGACTATATTTCCTATTATACATTGTTTCCTTTGAATTTTACAAAACAACCAGTGTCAGTAACTTTTTTACTGTAGAGTATAACTTGATGCTTTTCCTGAATTGACTGGTTATTATGGCATTTAAATATACTTTTGAGTTGTAGTAATTATTACATGACAATGTCAGACGACCTGTCTTTTTTTTTTTCAGGATTCCGAGAGCTTACACAAAAATAGGTTTACTTTATAAAACATGAATCTGGTGTATGGGGGTTTGGTAGGTTTCTAACACGTTGGCTTTCTTGTTTACATGGCAGCCTCTCCAACCGGCCTTTGATCTCCTCGACAGCCAGACTGTGTGTCTCCCTGATATTCTCTAATTTCCAAACAGTGGCCACCACATTCAAAACTACCTCGCACAGGTTTGTCTAATCTAACCGAGTTAAACTCCAAGTAAAATCGCTTTCAGACACAACGTTCTAACCATTAAGTTCCAGCACATTTCTTGCTTGGTATTCAGTTAGAAGTCTTTTGCATTCCGAAGATTTAAAATTGGTCCACTTAAGCAATTTTTAAATGCTTTGATTAGTGCATTAAAGCTAAGTATCAACATTTCTATTTTTGTCCTTAAATATTGCTGTGAATAGTAATAATGCACCCTCAGCAGCAGTCTTTTTCCCGGGCACTGTCATGGTGAGAAAAGCACAATAGTAAGATCCCGTAACTCTGATTGAGAAGAAAATAGCATTTCTCCCATTAGTTTTAAGTGAAATAATTCTTATAAAAATATGTCCACCAAAATAAGTTTTTGTAGGCACAAGCGTCTAAAGGGAACCATAAAGATACCATGTAGTTTTCCTTCTGCCTTCAGGAAAAATAACACCAAAACCCCCAAAATCAGCATTTGATTACCTGAAAAGTCACCAAAGATGGAGACTTTAGGTGATTAATTTTGTCACCTGTTCTAGTGATTCACAACACTTATATAGTATAACCCAAATCACAAATACACACCTAAAACATAAATTTACCTTGTCTGGTTTAACCTTCAGTAAAGCTTGTAACATTTGGTATGTAAAGAATAAAATAATTCTTCGGCTTTTTTTGTATGGTGAGCCAAATAATTGAGAGTTAATTTGCTCTTCCCATGTGAGAATTTGCTGCCCAAACAGCCAATAGTTTAATGTTTTCATTTCTGGAGTGTCATTGACCCAGGTCACTTGTGGTTGGGTTTTACCCAAATGAGTGCTGTATAAAGGCTGCTCTGTCCCAGCTCTTGCATCTGTGGACTGCCTCGTTGTTTACAGAGTCAACCAACTACTCTTTTAGCTCATATAGAGGTACTGGTTGCCTATTTATAGTGGTAAGCATGTTCTAAAACTAAAGCTCTCATTTGTAAAGCGCCAATTTTCCTGGTGTAAATGCTCCCACCACGGCTGATTTCAAACTACCAACATTAGATCACTGAGCAGGAAGCTGGGAAGAGATTCACATGCGCTGTTCCCCTGAGTCCGTAAGAGCCCGACCACACAACTGGTTACTGACTACGTTTTAGGGATTTTTTTTTTTCTGATTATAAAGGTAATTGACATACAAATTGGAAACAATCAAGAGTAAGAAGAAGTGAGAAAGTAGACTGGAATTCTAAAAGCCAGCGACAGTCATTTTTAATACGTCGTATGGTTCTAAGTGCTTACCACAAGTAACTCTTATGTGGAATTTTAGAATATCTGGGTTTGTTTCAGTATATACCTTTCTAGAAACCATAGATATTTCAATGTGTGTTCAAACTGGAGTTACTCCTAATGAAAGTATCAGGAAAAAAAGGATTTGAAACTTAAAAAGAAAATAAAGAAGTCGTCCAAGTAGATGATTTAGCAATGAATCTTAGATAGCTAAAGCTGGAAGAAAATAAGCTCAGAAATTAAAATTTTATTCCTACATCTGTTCACTCCAGGAAACTGAAGGTGAAGGAGGAGATGAAGCCATGCGTTTGGCAAGATATCAGTGAGCCGAGCATCAGGTAACCTTATATATTGGGCAGGAGGTTTGGAGGATATGAGCCAGGCTACGTTGAGTTAATTAAATAATAAACACCCAAAGATTTTTCCATCTCAACCATCCAAATACCTGCGTGTCTCTGACAACAAAAACATAACCTTAGAAGTGGGAGTTAACAGTTCTGAGTCACAGAGGCAGTGAGCACATAAAAATGTAATGCTTTTTAAAAAATGTATTGGGGTGACATTGGTTAGTAAAATTATATAGGTGTCAGGTGTGCAATTCAATAACACAGCATTTGTATATTGTACTGTGTATCCACTACCCCAGGTCCAGTCTCCTTCCATCACCGTTTATCCCCCTTTGACCCTCTTTGACCCCACACCCCTGTTTCCTCCTGGGAATCACCATATTGTTATCTGTGTCTGTGAGTTTGTTTGGGTTTTTTTCTTTTTCTTTTTCTTTTTCTTTTTTTTTTTTTTTTTTACTTAATTCTTTCACCTTTTTCACCCTGCACACAACACCCTTCCCTCTGATAGCTGTCGGTCTGTTCACTGTCCCTATAAGTCTGGGTTTTTTTTTCTTTTTAGTTTATTTTGTTCATTAGAGCCCACATATAAGTGAAATCCTGTGGTACTTGTCTTTCACCGACTGGCTTAACTTTGCTTAGCATACTGTTCTCCAGCACCATCTATGATGTTGCAAAAGGTAAGATTTCCTTTTCCTTTTTAATGTGCAAGTATCTGCAAAAGATAGTATCTGCAAAAGAACAAGACAAATTAACAAGTACTTTGTAAAACAATGCAGAAGGAAGGAGAACTTGAAGAGCAAGGGTGGTAACAAAAATATTAATGCAAATTCAAGATATATAAAATAGCCTCGATAATCTCCCTATTTGTGGTACTTTCTTTTTTAATGAACTTCAAAAACATTTATAAAAGATTCTGTACAGTCACCCATAACTATCCAAAGCTCCCAACTATGGAGATTTTCAAATACATAATTTTTGTAGTTGAATATTGCTTTTATATATTTGCCTTAAAATATACTCTTTCTTTGTGAAAGGGTCAGGCCAGTTCCCCACCCCGCCAGACTGCTGACGACCCGTCAGGCCAGTTTTCCACCAGCTGGACTGCTGCTGACTCAGTTATCCCAACTGCCTTGGTAGCCCGCGGCCTAACGGAAACTCTCTCCCACTGTGCACAACAGACACCTGGCGCCAGCCACGATGGCGTAGCCTGGGGTCAGACTGACGCACAGCCGCCCCTTATCTAACCCCGGGTCCAGGCTCACATCCTAGAACCCCGAGGCGCCCGCCTGGAAGAACAAGGGACTAACCCCTCCCTTAATTCCTCACAAACCCCACGCTTTTTTCTTTTAAAAACCCTCCTCTTGCCTCCGGCCCCGTGCTGAAGTTACTGAAGTCACTGAAGTCGACCCCAACTCAGCCCGCCTCTCAGGGCAGCACCAAGTAAAGGCAGTTGGATCAAATAACCCGGTTCCTCCTGCCTCTGTTTCTCCCACACTTCTAACACTTTACACTGATATGCTTTTATTAGAGAGATGACTCACTAACTGTGTAATACCTTTCTAGATTTACATAGCCTGATCCTAGCCCATTTTTGTAAGTAAACATTTTTATTCAAGTATAATATGCATATAGGAGAGTATATAAATCATAACTGTCCAGTTCCATGAATGATCACAAAACAAACACATTCATATGAACAGATCAAGAAATAAGAATATTATTCAGCATTTCAAAGGTTCCCCTGTGCCTTTACCCAGCCCCTATTCCCACACTCCTCCCCAAATGTAGTCACCATGCTGACAACAAACCCCATATATTAGTCTTATCTTTTTGAACTTTAATAAAACCGTTCTTCGATTGTGCATTTTTTTGTGTGACTGGCTTTTCACTCAATATCTTTTCACTTATGAGTTCACTTGGTAAAAATTAATTGAGCTGTCACATATTTTGTGTGCTTGAATAAATGTATGCTATTCCACAATAAAAATTTTACTTTAAAAAATATTTTTCACTCAATATTTTCCCCCATAATGTTGCGCATAATAGTAATTTTAAATTTCATTGTTGTATCAGATTCCACTAAACACTATTTCTATCAATATTTTTATCCAATATACATTTTATGCTTACTGTTTGCATGTTACATATTCTTTTTTTTAAAAGATTTTATTTATGTATTTCTAGGGAGAAGGGAAGGGAGGGAGAAAAAGAGAGAGCAACATCAGTGTGTGGTTGCCTCTCACACGCTCCGCACTGGGGACCTGGCCCACAACCCAGGCATGTGCCCCAACTGGGGATCAAACCGACGACCCCTTGGTTTGCAGCCCACGCTCAATCCACCGAGCCACACCAGCCAGGATATGTTACATATTCTTTTATTCATTCCTTGTAATTTATTTCTGTCTTATTTACCATATTTTAAAAGAGTGTTCTTCTTGTAAGCTGACTGTAATTGGGTCTTACTTTTTTTTAACCACTCTGACAATCTCTGCTTTTTAATTGGAGCATTCAACCTAATACTGATGTTTAACAGTTGACCTAAATACAACCATATGTAATATAATTATTATTGCTTGGATTTAGAACTACCATCTCGCTATTTGGTTTCCAGCTATAACTCTTTCTTCTAGTGATTGATCTAGGGATATGCATCTTTAACTTATCACATTCTACTTAGAATCAGTGTTGCACTGTTTAATGTACAATGTGGGAATCTGGCAACAGTATAGTTCCATTTACCCAACATCCTTTGTGCCATTGGTGTTACAAAAGGCACCAATACAGAAAACGATATTGTATCTTTTGCTTTTAAAGATGTCTTTATTTTAAAAAGGAGAATACTATAGCCTTATATATTTACTCAAATATTTATTATTTCTAACGCTCTTCCTCTGTTTCTGTACATACAAGTTACTACAGTCATTTCCTTTAATGAACTCCTTTTAATTTTTTTTGTAGTAGCAAATTCTCTCAGTTTTTGCTTATCTTGAAGTGTCTTTACCTTCATTTGTGATGGGGCATCTTTACTCTTAGAATTCTTGGCTGAATTTTTTAAAATCTTTTAGTGATTTTAAGATGTTCCATTGTCAACTGACTTCATTTGTTACAGATCAGAGGTGATGGAATAAGAATGGTTATTGTTGTTTCCATCTACATAAAATATCGTTTTCCTCTGGTTACTTTCAAGATTTTCTCTTTACCTTTGGATTTTATGATGTCCCTTACTGTGGTTTTCTTTGCAATAATGTGGGTGGTGGGGGTGTTGTTCTTGATCCTCAAGTTTATGTTTTTCTAAAGTTTTGAGTTTTTAACCATTTTCTCATCAAAGTGTTTTGTGCCTCATCATCTGTCCTCACCTCTGGAACTTCAATTATATGTACATTAGACCTCTTGTATCTGATACGCTGTTCCTTCTCTTTCGATCTTTTTCCCCCTGCCCTTCAAATTAATAATTTCTATTGCTCTATCCTCAAGTTTACCAACTCTTTTGTCTGCCATCTCTAATCTGATTTTAGTCTCATTCAGTGAATTTTTTATTAAGTTCATGTATTTTTTTAAATATTTTATTTATTTATCTTCAGAGAGGAAGGGAAGAAGAGAGGGAGAGACATATCAATGTATGGTTGCCTCTCATTCCTCCCCCGCTGGGAACTGACCTGCAACCCAGGCATGTGCCCTGACCGGGAATCGAACCACGATCCTCTGGTTCACAGGCCCGCGCTCAATCCACTGAGCTACACCAGCCAGGGCTAGGTTCATGTATTTTTCAGTTCTATAATTTTATTTACTTTTTTACTTTTACCTTCTAGTTCACTGCTAACATTTCCTATCTGTTAATTCATTATATTACCTTAAATTTGGATGTGTTTATAATAGCAACTCTAAAATCTTTTTTTTTTTTTAATTGCAGCATCTGAATCATTATGGGACTAGATTTTAACAACTGCTTTTTCTCTTGTAACTATAGATCACATTTTCCTATATCTATGCATATCTACTGATTTTATCATATATATGCTGGGCAAAATGAAAGCAATATTGTGGAGAGTCAGGTTCAGTTAAATTTCTCTAAAGGGTATTGATTGTGTCCTAGGAAGTAGTTAAATGGGCTAGACTTGAAAACAAACTCTATCTCCCCTATAGAGGGCAGCATCTAATTTCCAACCAATTCTTTCATCTCCCAGCTGCTGCTTTTTCACCCGGCCCACTGGAGTCCCTCTGGGGCAAACAGTTTAATGGTCATCAAGGGTCAGGACAGAATTTTGAGGTTCACTCTCTCTGCAGCTACCCTTTCTTCCAGGATTTTCCTCCTGCATCTGTCTTCTATGCCAGCAAAATTGCAGCCTTTAGCTACCCAGAGCTGGTGCACATTGCTATCCACCCTCAGATAAAAAAGATGCGTGTTCACAAACCTCATTAGTTGCAGTTCTAAATTTCAAGGGTAGACGCCCTCCAGTATCTGAGTGCTTTGTTCTTCTCCAGTACTTTCAAACAGTTAGGGTGCTTTAAATGTATTTTGCTTATATATATATATATAATGTGTGTGTGTGTATATGTATATATATATATATATATAAGCAAAATGTATTTTGCTTATATATATATAATGTGTGTGTGTATATATAAATGTGTATTTATAATGTGTATTTATATATAAATGTGTATATAATGTGTGTGTATATATATATGTGTGTATATAAATACACATATACACATATACACATATATAATACACATATATATAAGTGTATATTTATATATATATAAAATTATTGTTATTTGTAAGAGGTTATTCTTGCTAAGTTACTCTGCTACTTTTTAAAAGTCTGTATCTAATATATATTTTCATATTTTGTTTTTTCCAGTCAATGTGATATCATTTGGTTTTTTTGGAGGCACACATACTGTGTGATGTGCTTTATGTGTTCTGGTAGGTGTATTCATTACATCTGTTCGTTTTCTGAATTCAGGGCCTTTAATTTGACAATCACATTTCCTTTGTGAAGATCACATGTCCAGCCTCTCAATTTCTAACATTATTCTCTGCAGTCATCTCAGTCAATAAAACCTGATAAAGAATTTTAGAAGGTAAAAAAAAAATAGTCACTTAATGTTATGAAGCCAAATTGAGTCTTTTAGTGAATTCAAATTTTCACAATATAATTTAATACAAAAGATAGTATAGCTATAGTCACAGTTCATATGAAAACCATTTCCTTGTCTTTATCATTAAAAACTATGTTTATTTCTTTAATTTAAAAAATTGACTTTTGCCCTGGCTGGTGTAGCTCAGTGGATTGAGCATGGGCCTGTGAAGCAAAGGGTTGCTGGTTCGATTCCCAGTCAGGGCACATGCCTGGGTTGCAGGCCAGGTCCCCAGTGGGGGACACATGATAGGCAACCACACATTGATGTTTCTCTCCTACTCTTTCTCCTTCTCTTCCCCTCTCTCTAAAAATAAATAAATAAAAATATTTTTTTTTAAATTTGACTTTTGAATAAGGAGGTGTAAGTAAACACAGCTTGCCTCCTCATACAACTGCATCAAAATTACAACTAAACTATAAAAAACTATCACTCGGGACCATCAGAAATCAAATCAAATGGAAGTCTGACAAATACGGAATTAAAGAAACCACATGCATTCAGACATAGAGTCACTGAACAGGCAGGACCCACAAACATGTGTGGTAGATAAAAACTCAGGAGGTACATCTCATGAGTGAGGAGTCCCAGCCCCACACAAGGCCCCCCAGCCCAAGGTTCCAGTGCCAGAAAGATAAGTCCCCATAACTTCTGGATGCAAAAACCAGCAGGAACTGAGTCAATGGAATAAACTGTTGGAGTCCCAAGCAATTCTTCTTCAAGAATCTGTACATGGACTTACTCAGACTCACTCCCTCTGAGCTCCAGCACCAGGGTAGTGGCTTGAAAAGCACCAGTGGCATACAGGGAAAGCATCAAGGTAAAAATTGGAGGACAGCTTTCTCCTAGACAGAAAGATGGGAAGAGGCCATTGTTCCTTTTCTGAATCCTCCCACCACGGAACCACAGAGCTGGCAGGCAGGCACCATATGTGAAACTCCATCAACCTTGCTAACACTGTTTTCTCCACCCTGCAGATTCCCTGAGGCTCTGCCCCACCTAACTTATGGGCCCTCCCAAGCATTTCACAGTAGCTTTTCCATATGAAAGGCTGGTCTTGGCTCATGCTTCACAACTTCCTAAATCCTTTCAAACAAGCAACAGCCAGCTTCAATAAGCCCCTAGCCTCTGTACCTATGGCCAAGTGGCACCAGGACTGGTACTAGCAGCAGCCAGCCTAGGTCAGAGCTTGGCTTCACCTGGGAACTTCCAAGCCCAGCTCAAGTAGCAGCCATCAGCAGATTCCTTTGTAGCTTATGCAAAGTGGCCCTAGGCAGAACATAGGTAGGGGCAGACCTTGTCCTGCACCACACAGGAAACCCCAGAGCCTGTGCACCCAGAAGACAGCTACAGATCACATCGGAGCACCACCACTCTTCTCCTGCACAGCTTATCCTCCATGTAGGGCAGGGGTTAGTGGTCAGTGGTCACAGCCAGTCCTTGCAGTGACTGGCCTGCATAAATCCTTCCCATTGACATGCCAGCAGCAATCAAGGCTCAATTACAAGAGAAGGGTATACTCAGCCCACACAAAAGGTACAGCTGGAGTACCCACCTTGGGTGATAGGAAAGGCTGTGCCACTGGACCCTATAGGACACCTACTACATTAGGTTATACTACCAACACAGGGAGTCATAGCAGCTCTACCTAATACATAGAAACAAATACAGGGAGACTTGCAAAATGAGGATACGAAGAAACATGGCCCAAATGAAAGAACAGATCGAAACTCTAGAATAAGTATTAAACAAAATGGAGATAAACAATCTATCAGATGCAGAGTTCAAAACACTGGTTATAATGATGCTCAAACTTCATGAGGACCTCAACAGCATAAAAAAGGACCATTCAGAAATGAAAGATACACTAACTGAAATAAAGGATAATTTATGGGTAAACAAGTAGGGTGGATGAAGCTCAGAATCAAATCAATGATTTGGAAGATAAGAAAGCAAAAAACAACCAATCAAAAGAAGTAGAAAAAGGAATCCAAAAAAACCAAGGATATTGTAAGGTACCCCCAGGACAACTTCAAGCATTCCAACATTCACATCGTAGGAGTGCCAGAAGGAAAAGAGAAAGAACAAGAAATTGGAAATCTGTTTTAAAAAATAATGAAAGAAAACTTCCTAATTTGGTGAAGGAAATGCTATACAAGTCCAAGAAGCACAGAGAGTCCCAAACAAGATGGATGCAAAGAGGCTTACACTAAGACATATCATAATTGAAGTGCAAAAGGTTAAAGATAAAGAGAGAATCTTAAAAGCATCAAGAGAAAAGCAGTTAGTTACCTGTAGTCTTATGGAGTTCCCATAAGACTTTCAGCTAATTCTCAAAAGAAACTTTGTAGGCTAGAAGGGATTGTCAAGAAATATTAAAAGTCATGAAAAGCAGGGGCCTATAACCAAGATTACTCTACCCAGCAAAGCTACCATTTAGAATTGAAGGGCAGATAAAAAGCTGCCCAGAAAAGAAAAACTAAAGGAGTTCATCACCAAACCATTGTTATATGAAATCTTAAAGGGACTTAAGAAAAAAAAGATCAAAACTATGAACAATAAAATGATCATAAATATGTATCTATCAACAACTGAATCTAAAAAACAAACTAAGCAAAGAAGAAGAACAGAAACAGAATCATGGATATGGAGAGCTTTTTGATAGTTGCCAGATCGGAGGGTGTTGTGGGGGAATGGGTGAAGAGCTAAGGGTATTAAGAAGTACAAATAAGTAGTTACGTAATAGCCACGGGGATGTAAAGTACAGTACAGAAGATGGAGTAGCCAAAGAACTTACACACATGACCCATGGACATGAATGAAGGTGTGGGGATTGCCTGAGGGAGTGGGGGATGCTGGGTGGAGGGGGCAAAGGAGAAAAAAATTGGGACAACTATAATAGCATAATCAATAAAATATAATGTTTTTAAAAAAGGGACAATCTAGGAAGTTGAGAAATGAGAGTTTGAACCCAAGTCAGTGAAACACCAGGAGCTGTGGTTCTTCCCAGGGATTCCCCTCAGCTTCTCAGTTGATGACCACTTCTGCCCTCTAGCAGCAACTCTCAGAACTACAGGTCTGCATCCTGTCCCAGACTTGAGGGGTCAGTCACTTGATGGTGCTAGGAAGGAGGGAGTCTCGTTCAGTGCTCAGGCCACCCAGACACTGGACCCAAGAGAAAGACTGACTCCACCCACTCTCTGCTGTCACCAGACACAGAGACCGCAGAGGGAAGGATGAATTCTCCAGAGGCTGGCTTCAGGCCAAACCAGAGTCAGGCCTGGAACCTGGCCTCCCAGACCAGCTTCTGAGCCAGGTGAGGGCTTGCCACCTTCCCCTTTTCATTCTCCTGCTCCTCTCGCATCTTCCCCTCAGCTCCCTGAACTGTTACTACTTAATAAAATTGTTCTACAGACAGGTGACTTTTTTTAAGGATGTCTTTCAAAATGTCAACAAATGTAGTTAAAGGGGGCACTTGCATATAGCTTAAGTGGAAAATGTGTGTCACTTTATACATAACAATGAAACTAGGATAAAAATAAGACAATGTTATTAAATGTTGTTGGATACTGTTTTCACCAAAAAAAAAAAAAAAAGATTTTTGTTCTTCTAGAATGAAATTTACAGAGAAGTGGTTTTTACTTTACAGTCCTCACCAAATTTTGGCATAAAAGCATTCAGTTGTATTTTACAGTCTTGGTGGCAAGAAGTTCACTTTTTCATAAATCCCATTAAAGTTTATTCAAGGATGACTCACCTAAAGTTTCCTGATTGAATTATTCAGCAAATGCTCACAAGTGTTTATTATGTATAAGGTACTGTGTGCAAGACACGAGGGACACAAGAATAAGAAAACACCATCCAGGTCCTCCAAAGGCTCATAGTCTATCAGGCAAGACAGACAGGTGATTAAAAATGATAACAAATTGAAATGAGTGCTACTGGTGATAAGCATAAAAAATGATAAATTCACAGGAAAGATTTGATTCTGATTGGAGACATCTATAAAGACTACTTAAAGATCAACAGTTGTGCATGACCTTGACTATGTTTGATGACTATGTTTGCCTGGAGCAGTGATAACTTGGGGAAAAACGTCACAAATCCAGGGCACTGCAAGTACTTTATCATATCAGAAGACAGCAAGCAAGTGGAGAAAAAACAGAAGATGAGCTAGAAAAGTATACAGGGACCAAACAAAGAACAACCTCGTGAACTGTATTTGGTATACAAGTATCTGAATTTTATCCTGTGGCTATTGGGAAGTTGTTGAATGATTTTAAGCAGGAGTAATGGTCAGACTTGAGTTTTTGAGAAATATCACTCTGGCTGCAGCATGAATAATGGATTTATACCAGCAGTTGACAAACTTTATTTATGAAGGGTGAGATAGTAAATACTTTTAGCTTTGTGGGCCATGCATTCTCTGTCACAACTACTCAACCCTAGACATCAGGTAAATGAATAGGCATGGCTGTGTTCCTGTAACATTTTATTCTCATTAAAACAGGCAATGGGCTGGTTTTGGCTCATGATCCATACAGTTTTCCAACCCCTGGATTAGATGATTTGTCCCAAAGCAACAAGATCCATTAGGAAGCAATTGCAAAGTCTAAGTGAATGGTAATGAAAACTTGAATTGGAACATGAAATTGCAGAGGAGACAGTTCCAGAAAAAGTAAGGAAATAAAAATAGCAGGACTTAGTGACCAGTTGGATCTTGGGGAAAGAAATTTGAGAGGATTCGAAAGTTTATAGTTTAAGGGACTGGTGAGATCATGTTGCCACAATAAAAATGGGGAAAAATAAAGTATCAGGAGGTCCTTGATACTAAGATTTCATCAGGTCATGAATTACAGTATTTTGAAGTGTTGCTATACATTAAGTCTTTTTAATCACAGAGTATGTAACATTTTTAATCAAAATTGTATCTTTCCAACTTAATATGGTGGAATTTTTCTTATAGGAAATTCAACATGCTCATGTTCACTGTAAATGAACTAACTCACCAGCCCCATATTACTTAGGTTCCTTGATAAGCAGAAAACTTTATTGACTCTGAGTCTAGTTTTCCCTGCAGACTGAAATAAAGCATACTTCTAGCAGCTTCAAATCTACTAAACACAGTGTAAAAACACTCCCTCCCACACTGTGGAGGCCCTGTTTAAACAATATGCTGAGTCGATGGACCATAAATCTCACCCAATATGGTAATTCCACATTCCTAAATAACACACTTGACCTCTAACACTTTAGTATGAATGAGTATCAGATTGTGTGAAAGGGGAGTGTGTATGGTGTAAAAACACAGAGGATGAAACTCAGAGAAAAATAAGACCCCAGAAAATTAATTATTGCACTATGTATCCTAATTAGAGTGATTGTAATTTATGGAAGTCAGTTGTCAATAACAATTTATAAAGCCAATTGGTATTTTATCCATCTTTTCTTATTCTCTCGCCTTTTTTTCTGTTCTCTGCTATTTCCTTTATTTTCTGATTTTTCTTCTGCCTTTCATCTTTTCCTCATCTTCCTTATTATTCATCCTATTTTTAGGCTCCCTTCCTCACCCAAACACATGTGTTTTTGAAGAATTATCACAATGTTTTAAAGTTAACTTTCATCAATTAAGAGTTTCCTTTTAAATTGGAGAGAGACAGAGAGAGACATTGTTTTCTGATATTTAAACCGAAAGCATATTAGATCAGCATCATGGGGACATATAAAGAATATTATTTTAATTCATTTTAGGATCAGCATATCAGAGATAGATCCAGGTTTTGTGATACCTAAAGCTAGTACAAAATTAAATATGAAATAAAATGTTTATTTTTAATGAAAGCAATCAAAACAAATTGAAAAAATTTAAGGGATGACAAATGCTATATATACCCAAAATACCAGAAGTACAATGTAATACTTTTGTGAATTAACTCCCTTGTATATCTCTATGATGCTTCCCCCCCCCCCACCCCCCACATCCTTTGGCTTCACGTTCTTTGAATTTTTCCTCATATGACAATGATTCTCAGTATTCTCTATAGAAAGAAAATAATGACAGTGCTACAAGTTTGTGCCCTACAAACAGGAACATAAAATAAGTCCTATGTCATACAATTTCTATTACTAAAGAAAAATGCATCCTACATTTATAATGGTCTCTTCTCCATTATCAAACATATTCCTGATGGGGGGAAATTTTTGTTCTGATTGGAGTCAGTAAGAGCCGGGACATACAATATGCCATGTATGATGACTGGAAGAATTTTTCACAGACTAGTTCTAGCTGGTACATTTCCAGCATATTTCTGCTCCACTACCCACATGCCACTGGTGGTCGCCTGCCCTTACTGTCCCAACAGAGGAGGAACACGCAGGCTTGAAAAGAAAGGGCAAGGAAGCACTCTGAACAGTACTTACTCATCTCATCCACACTTCAAAGAAAACTGACAGCCAGAAATTGTACTGCCCCAATTATTTACTGAGAGTGTGGTGTCATGAGCAAACCATTTTCATTCTGAGGAAGGTTTTATTTTTGTAATGGTTTTTTGATGTCAGCAAAGTTGTGGAAAAACAATTACTCTCCAGGAAATCCAGGTAACAAACTGCCCAGTTTTTCCCCTTCCTTTGAAAACAGCACTATCAGGTAACAATAAATGTTCACTGAACTCTAAATGACTGACTGGAGCTTCTGTGAGGGGGCGGGAATGCTGGGGGTGGAGGGGCAGGGAAACAGCTACAGAGCTAGCCATGTTCTTCCCATCCTGGCTTGGAGAAATGAACTCTCCCAAAAAAATCAAAACCAAAGCTAAAAGAATGACGTGTCAGGCCTGAAATTTTAGGCACATGGAGACAGTAGGTATTCTCATAGCTGCTAAAATCCTATCAGTGAGCGGTCATTTCTCATGATTAGGATAAAGACCCTGACTGAGCCTTTGCTCTGTCATGAATTCTAAAAGAATATGTCCAGTAATTCAGTCCATCTGATTTTCCAGGCCTTAAGAAAATTTGCTTTCTAAGTTCAAGCACCTGTTGAACTTTTTTTTTCCCAGTTGTCATGGCATATATAATATTATTAGCTAAATAGTGATAGTCATTAAATCTAACGATAGTAGACATGTTATATGAGAACTATACCAGTGTATTGAAACAGACTCTCACCAAACCTTAGTCAGGCTCCTCTGAACTCTCCTCACCTACGCCTTGACCTCCAGAGTTCGTTTATCTTTATATCACCCAATTTTAGCAAAAATCCTGTTAAGTCATTCTAGCAAGACCTCCACCCTCGATGTCTGATCAAATTCCTCATCCCCCACAGTCCCCTAGGTGAGAGGGGATCACCCTGGCCTGCCTTAATCAAGGAATCTATCCAGTTGGTTTGGCAGAATCTCCTCTTTCCCTTGATGTTGCCTCTTAGCAATTTTCTGTCCACAATTTTCTGTCCACTGACCTCCACCCTGCTCTTTGGCTATAAATGCACACTTTCCCATACTGTATTTAGAACTGAGGTTTGTACTGAGGCTCTGTACTGAGGTTTATTTTTTCCTGTTGCAATAGTTCCTGAATAAAATCTGTTTTTACTGCTTCAAATAGTGTCTAGCTCTATTTTTTTAACAATAGGGAAGTTTGCAATCATTAATTTGCAGCAGAAAGTAATGAACACTTCCATCAACTTGGGAAGGCTTTATGAGAAGGACTTGAGTATATTAAAAAATTAGACTGACAGCTTAGAAACACAGAGTCCCCTGCTTATCCATAAAATATATATGTGATCACCACCAACAATTCTAAGCTTCCTTCATGAGTGAACCTCTGTCCCTCTACAGAGTGAGAAGAGGGTTCAGATTGCAAGCCCATTGGATTCTTGGCTCCTCTGCTGAGACTGCCAATTAGGGTATTTTGTGATATGGACATCTGTCCACTGGACTGAGACCAGATCATTTCACAAAGCAGTTGTCAAATGGTAACAGCTTTCCGTGACAACCTGTATTGGATTCAAACTCATGCCCCTGGAGGTGACGAGGCTTCCTCTCCTATCACTAAGTCCTTTAAATGACCGGAACTTAGGCACATTGTCTTCAAAGCAAACTCATTATAAAATCAGAAAGTCATCTCCATTTCCCTTAACTCATGGAAACTTTACTGAGGTTTGCTTTTATTATAGAAAAATGATCCACTAAACACATTTTTATTCTTGGAAACCTTGGCACTTTTCAAGTCATTGTGAAAGAAACTTATATATTTAACATCGATTCGATGAGTGCTTCCCGAGTATCTACAACCTGTTAAGCAATGGAAAGTGCTACCACTTTCCTTTTTTTTCCTGAATATATTTGCTGAATACTAAGAAATTTATTTTATCTCTTCAGCGTTATTAGTTCTTCTTTGTAATTCAGCAAAATGCAAGGTAAGAGGAGCAGAAACTTTTATAAGGGGAAAGGTAATGTTTGAAGTTACATTAATTTGAATGTAGTTTAGTTTCTCAACTATATATAATTACTTTGAAGAGGAAAAATCATAAGAATAGCTTTATTGTTGTATTTTTGGCAGTGGGTGTGAGAAATGATTTAACCTACAGGTAATGATTATGTAATTGTATTGCTGCAGGGCACGCAGCCTACCAACCTTAGTGAGTCATCCAGACTGACGAGAGGAGGTGTAACAGTTCTGCCTGCTTCTTTTCTGTTTCAGATCCCTGCCTCTACAAAGAAGAGAAATCTTGCTCACAACAAGTTCGGGGTGGACTGAGTAGACGGCAGGGGTCGGGGGCAGCGAAGAGAGAAAAAATGGGACAACTGTAATAGCATAAACAATAAAAAAAAATTGCGGAGTGAGAGGGGGTAAGTGTCACATCAAAGCTCCAAGATCATACATATAAATGCATCAAGATGATGTTTCAATTCTAGTGATACAATTTTAAAATTAATTGGGTGGTGGTAAAACTACCCAGTCCAAATGACAGCTGTGCCATAAGAGGCACATAAGAATGGCTATAAAAAGCTGTCTATCATTCAGAAATGAATGGTTTACCAAGCTGAACTAAGATACAAGTTAATCTTACTGAACTGTTCCATGTTGTTTGGTCCTGTTGCATCTCTTCTGGATATTTGTTGCATACACTCAACCATTTATTTGGGCAGGGACGAGCAACATCAAATATAAAGTCTAGTGATAGCACTGTAATCTGAAGTTATTAAAATTTCTATTTTTGCAGCCAATGGCACCAGCAGCCACAGCTTATGAAAAGTACAAAATTTTAGATATGGAGAATAATTATGCCAAGGACAATGCTTGACCAAATGGAATTAGCTGAATTTAGATAAATTCTCAATCTGCTTTCCTTAACTTGACTAGGAAAAAAATCCCACACTTCATTGAACATAAATAAATTTGAAAATGAACTTTTGAATTATATATGAGGATACCTTCCCAAAATAATAGGCCTAAGATATTTTCATATGCTAAGTAGAAGCTCTTTGTTGACCCAAAGGCCATATCAGCCTTCTGTTTTTACTCTCTGATTTTATTTGCTGATTTTTGTTAATATTTATAATAACAAAAATAGTAGGTGAGGGAAAGCAAGAGAATAACAGATCCATTTAAATCTTTACTCTTTGTTTTTTCAGTGCTTCTTGTTCTTTTTCTTTGGGATAATTTGAGATAAATGGTATGGTATTATATTTGCTCAGATAGCAATGCAAAAATGCCTATTTCCATCATTTTCAGTAATAAGACTTTCAAGCTATATTTTCCTCAAACTTGATCCTCATTATTCCAGTAATATTAAAGCTATTAATTTCTCCAGAGAGGGCTTTTTGAAAATGGTAAATTATAAGACAAATCCTAAAATTACATTTTCTTTAATTTACAGTATTGTTCAGGCTCTACTGTTAGCATAAATGAATAGTCTGAGCCGCAGTCTGAAATAAAGCCCTGAACATTAAACAGTTGGCCTGGAAACAGAAACATTAAGAATATGATTGAAATTCTTTACAGAAGATGAAATAACAGCATGCGCAAAAGCTCATTTATGATAATTTTAACATTTCTGCTAGAGTTATAGAAAAGTAACAACATTTACAAAAAAAGGAAGAAACAAAGAAAGGTGAAGGGTTTCACTTTCTAACCAACTGCAGTGATATCTGCAATGAAAGTGATTTTCACAGTTCTATGGATTCCATTTTTTTCTAAGTTGCAAGTTTACCCTTTTGAAGGAACACACAGGGCTTTTCAAAACAAAAGTCAATTAAAGCACGAGTTGTCATGTTTGATGTTTAAAATGCTATCATGTTATAAACATGCAACAATAGCGATAAATACAGGCAAACAGCACGTCGCTCTGGAAGACGCTGGTCTATAACGGTTTGTAAACATCAGCACATTCACCTCATTATAAAAAGGCATTAATTATGCTAATGTGTGATGAGATCATATGAAATGTCTTCCAGAGCCTAAAGGTAAATTTTCGATCACTTGTTTAGTTGGTTTCATTTCACATGAGTTATATCTGTTTGCTTTATTTTTCTTTTGCCTTTGTTGGGGGTCTGGGTGTGAGGAAGATAGATAATACTGTTCATAAAATTATGAAGAAGACTGGTCTTCTAAAAGATATTAATAATCTGATAAATTGTCAAGGATAACCATCTAAGGCCTAAGCAAGCATTTGTAATTCTTCATATGAAAAGCTTCAAATTCACTCACAGACTAAGAAAATCACTTCCTCCATCTAGTGGTAATTTATCGTAACTCTTCCAAATCCTGAAATAACATTTCCATTTGTTTAAAATGTCGTTTTTTAATATTTATTTATGTAAGAAATTAAGCTAAATTTTGTTAGGTTTCCGAAAGATTTACTACAGTCTAAAGAAACATCGCAACACTGTCTACAACACTTGTCCCTGTGCCAAGGTGAATAAAACAGTTTTTGTTTACCATCTAGTCACAGAGGATTGACATATATGTATCAAAGGTGAGTAAAGGAGAGCAAGTTGTAATTATCAAATGAGTGATAAAGGGAGACACTACAAGAACCCGGAAAGAGGCGCAGTCTTGGATGGTCACCACTGATTAAAAATGGCTTCCAGGGACACATGGAATTAAAATGATCTTTAAAGGGATGGTGGGGATTACAAAACCAGAGACGACAGAAGAAAGTATTCCAGGAGCTACAGTTAACAAACAAATTGGAAAACAAGAATTCAAATGGCTCTGGCATTTCGGGAAGACAATGGATAAATCTTTTCCCTGCAAAAATGAATCTATGTGTGTGGTCAAGTGGGATGAGAGTGGGAACAAGTTGTTACAAATTTATTATAGAGGGTCTTGATGTCAAGATTAAAATAAAATGCTATGATGGAGGCATCCATGGACCACGTATGGTTCATAATGGGCTTGTGGTGTTCCAGAACTTCTTCAAATAGGGTAGTTTTTTGTGCATGAGGATAAATACAATTCTCTAGGGAAAATATCCTAATTATTATCTGACAACCAGTGGGGTTTGTTGCTCTTCTAATAGGCAAATAGTAAAGATTTTGAACAGCAAACGGACATATGGAGCTTTGTGAAGACTCCCCTGGCACTGGTGTGTGGGACAGTGGGGTCCGGGCAGATAACTTAGTGCCCATATTTGGGCCCACATATTCCCCCAGCACCAGCAATACTGCAACAGCTGCTGCCCTGGGTGTGTGGTACTTTGTTCCTCCCTTCTCTGGACACTTCATGCTTCTTTATGAGATGTTCTAAATCGAGAATTAGTTCTCTGATAATTTACAGACCCATAGAAGTGATCCCTCCAAAAAATGTCCATAAACATGCATAAAATTTAAGCTTAGTGAGTGTCTTTCTCAACATTGATGTCCATCCTGACTACGTTTATATTTCAGAATCAGACCTCATAAAGAGAGTAGCAATCATAAAAATTTCCATTTGTTAATCTTAAAAAAAAACAAAGCAAAATGAATATACGAACAAAAGCAAAAACAGACTCAGAGAAACAGATCAAACTGGTGGTTGCCAGAGGAGAGCGGGGTGAGGGGACACGGGTAAGAAATGTGAAGGGGACTAAGCTCCATAAGGTTGTGATTAGTTTGCATGGCGACAGATGTGTACTAGAATTAGCATGGTGATCACATTGTAAAGTAGATAAATGTGAAGTTATATTGAAACTAATATAATATAATATAATATACCAACTATACTGTAAAAAATTTCTACTTGTTGGAGACTGTCTATGCCGGTCAGAAAATTAGGTCATTTGTTCAATGAATTGAGTACTTATTATTTACCAGGTAGGTTATTAGCGATTCTTATGATAATGACTTAATTATATTCCCCCAATTTTACAAAGAGGAAACGGAAGTGTAAAGGGGGTTAGTAGCATTCCCATAGTCACCTTGTGATAGCTAGTAGTACAGCTTTGATTTCAACCCAGATCTCTGATTCAACAAGATGTGTCAAAGGTGGAACTCAAAAAGCATTTGGCCAGGATGTGGGATTTCTGAATGCACATATCTTGTCCTGCCACAGCCTCACTCTTCCTTTCCCTTCTCTTCCTCTGTTCAAACTACCCTTACCCTCCCTAGCCCCCTTGCAAGAAGCCCAAAGGATAGGCACAGAGCCAAAAGCCAGATAAATGTGCCTTCTTTATACTATGAAGCTTTTGCCCAAAACCCCAAAGTATGAACTAAGTGGGAACCAGTACCCAAGTCCCTCTTCACGGCTTGATGTTTTTCAAATTCTTTTACTGAGAAACTGTTTAAAAGATGTTAATTGGTATGTTATATTGAAGTATTCTATGACCGAAGACATCATGGACATACTCATATTGCATTGTACAGTATATTCCCTCTTGGCATTTACCAGTGCACATGAACAGATTAAAAACCAAGAAGTCTTGCAGGGAAAGAAGGCTTGGGAAAGGCTGCTTAAATTGGTTTTTCTCAAATTTGTTTCACCAAGAACTCTCTTACGTAAAACTCCCACTGATACACCGCTGAACAGCATCCCGTGTTTGGAAGACACTGGCTAACACAATGACAGGCTGAAAACAAGCTTCAGTGCTTAAAAACAGACTCCCACCAGTCTTCCATCAGGATAACGTACCTCCTTCAGCAACCACAAAGTTGCGTTTCTCTGATCCCAAACACTTCTCTTGTTCACTTTGCTAAATGCAGCACCGTGCATAGAGAATATGATTGCAAACCTCACGCTCCACAAAAAATTACAAGGCGATTAAATTCCAAACTAAATGTGACCACTACTTCAACAATTTACAATGTAGACATCAAACACTTGTTAAATATTTTTTAAAAAAGAAACTCAATGCAATCAAATCAGAAAATAATAAAATCTAGGCCCAAGTGATTCTTACCAGCCATGACCTATAGCAAAGAAAACAGAAGAGAAGAAAAGAAGAAAAGCTTCTTGGTTTCAGCTTCGATGGGGTGCTAGTGAATCCATGCCAGTTATCCTGAGTACCCTGTCTGTGAACTTAAATTTCACTTGAGAGAAGGAGCCCATGAGAAGTGGGCTTAACTGGGAGGGAGGGAGCAGATGGGGAGTCTATCATTCACACATACTGCCTCACTCAGAAAGTATTTGAAACACTCCTGTTTTCTTTCAAACTTTAGAAATTGCCTTTGGGGTACCTCCACCCACAAAGTCTTTTCTGAAGCCCTCATTCTCTGCCTACCATTTATCCCATATATTAAAACCTCAACTTTCCTCTGTCCACCTCTCTTTTTTCCCTGCATTCCTCACACCCAAGTCTGACTGACAGTGGTCTTCCTCCAGGAAACAGCTTCCATGCCTTCTCATGGGCAAAGAACACCCACATTTACAACAGGCAGTTAGCCAAGTCCTTATCTCTTGGACTTCTTTCTGTGATTCTTCATCCCCAACAAGAGCTCAGGATATCTATGGCCTAGGGCTGCCAAAAAGTTGTTTTCTCCTCTAAAACTTTTAGTCATGGCCTTCCATCTTCTTAGGAGAGGAAGCCCCGTGGTTCCACATTTGCACCAGCTGAAAAGAATGACTCAGTGATTTTCTGAACCAGAACTGCTGGTGGTGATGTGGCTTAAAAGGTCTAATGTTATACAATACCCACATGCTCATAAGGCAATCTAGGCCCGCATTGCTGTTTTCAGCTGAGGTCCATAGCAGAGGTCACCTGGAAAAAGAGATACATCCCACAAAATGAAAGAGAGAAACGTAAACAAAAGCTTCATGATTTCAAGCTTGTTTCACCTGGAGAAACAAACATTTTCGTAGCAGGTAAGCTAGGAAGAATTTATCATGAGAGTATTTTTATTTAAAAATACTTGGTAATTTAATGGACAGTGCTTTCATTCTTGTTTGGTAGAAAATACAAAAAGAGCTAATGATGTCCTTAGCTTTAAAAGACAGTCTCTCACCTTCCATAATTTATTCTGATATTTTATGTGTCCCACAGTATTTGGCTACTAACACTACATAATGAATGGCAAGCTCAAAGTTCCAGTAAATTATGCATAATTTAGTCTCTTGGAAGGTCTATAAATACAATGGAAAGTGTTCAGCTTGTTATCTGATACAACATCTGAAATCAGATTGCTTTGATGCAAATGTTCATCTTGATATTGTAATTGTGGCATAAATTCTGCTGAATATATTTTGTTTGCAAAGAGTATTTTATTAATTAGTTATACCAGCCTCAGAGGTATTAGATTTTTTTAGAGACATCAGTATCAAAACTTCTGCAAATGTAAAATAACTAATTTTTTACACGAAGTTTTATTAACTGATTTAAAAATATCATTCGGGTAGCAGAAGTACTTCTATGGGATATATTTTCCAAACACTTCTAAGCATTGAAGGACTTACTAATTTTATTATTTATATCACTTCTCGTTATCATCCCACGTTCCTTCTTTTGACAAAACCAGAGTGTAAGGGTCTTATCTTTGTGTTCAGTTGTTATGAACTAAAATATTTAAGGAAGTTTACCTTATTTTATGATAAAAATTGGCTATAATTCTTCCTTTTATTTCATTCATATGTGTTGTCGAACTATCGATTGTGGTGAATCTTTGTATAGGAATGTATTGCCTCCATTTGTTCCCATTTAGGGATATGACTTTTATTCTTGAAAGGCATATGGTTTATGTGCTTTGGGACTTTTTTTATTGCAAACTCATCCTCATTGGAATTTTATATATGAAATTTATTTGAGGACTGAATTTAAGGTGAGTTTCTTCACAAAGATTTGATTTCATATGTAAAAAGGGCCTATGGGAACTACCAACCTCAGATCTACCTTTAAAAACATCTCTCACCTTGGATTTTGGGGAAAGGGGGACACTGATAGCAGGAATTCCTTCTCCAAACCTACATAAGGGCTAATTTGTGGTTAGTGATACCCAGGGGGATTTTTAAAAATCCCCTCACCTATAACCCAAGACTGAAACAAATCAATGTTCTTATCGTCTTATTCTGCTGCTGAGGGGTTTTACCTAATTTACCCCTTTCTTGAAGGCATTGTCTTTAAGGGTCCCAGCTTTACGAAGAAGTCTGTCTCCAACATCTTATCTCCCTCAGGCCCTGAGCTTTGTCTGCCATTCCCCACATATGGTGACAAGTAAAACAAACCCTTTAGGCCACCAAGGATTGACATATGGCCCCAGAGGTTTAACACCTAGGGTTAATTTTTGAATTTATATTTTCTCGTCATTTCTGGCCTTGAAGGGAGGCCTTCATTCCAAAATATGCCCACACACGCATCCAACAACAGGGTCTCTCAAAGAAAGATCTGAGAGGCTCACCTCCATGGCCACACACAGTGCCAAGGAGAGTATTTTTCATACTTTGTCGTGGTGGGATCTCCTGTATTAGAATGGAAGGCCAGACCACCTCCAGAAACTTCAGAATTATCATCTCAGCATTGTCACAGGACCCTGAGGTCCCCATAAGAGATGAAACAGAAAGAGGAGCTGTCTTCAGGACTCAGTGGCGCCAATTCATGATATTACTAGTAGCAGAGGAAGAAAGAGAAAATTTAAGAAGACAGAAAAAGTAGGTAATTAATGCCACTTACTAGGACTCAGTTTGAATGATGTGAGGCTAGAGGTCCAACTAGTTAGATGAGATCCCACTTTAAGTCTTTCGTTTGAATATTATTTTATGGCCCAGGCTGTGGGCCCTAGAAAACTGGGGCCACACACCTAGCTCTAAGCATCAACCAGCCATTGCTCCTTCAATTTCCACTTGAGGACCTAGTATACAACAACACATAGAACTGAACACAGACTGTCACACACCCACACAAAATAAAACATACAAAATGCATCCTGACCCCTGTAGTTTCTGCTTTACTCAGTCATCATCTTAGTCACCCAGCTAGGAAAAGAAAAAGTATTCTTCTCTCCTTCACTTCTACTCCCCAGAGTTTAGTCCAGTTATCTACTCTTACCAATTCCACCATCAAAACTCTCTCTTTTGGTCTGCTCTCTCTTCCCTATCTTTCCTTTCTTTACTCTTGCAGTAACTTCCAAACTTGTCTGGGCTACCAGGTTCAGTATTTCCCCATCTCAATCAATTCTTCTTGTAGCAAGAGGTCTTCAGCACACTTCTAACTACAAGATTTTCCTATGTAAAAGCATCATCCAGGTCTGTATTACATGTAGGATACCTTCCAACATTCTTCATATGGCATAAAAATTTACAACCCCAGAAAAGCCTTACTTTTCTAGGCCAACCAAACAACACTCATTTTTCATTCATTTGTTCAGTAGCTATATTTTGAGTGCCTACTCTGTGTCAAGGATATACTTAGACACACAGGAGTCATCTGAACCTGACAGGGTCCTCTTAATCAAGTATGACTTTTTCATGTTTTTATGTCTCTGCACATGTTACTTCTGGTGCCCTGACTTTACATTCAGGATCTAATTTGAATGCCACATCCTCTGTCAAGCCATCCATGACCCCCATATGGTATGTCTTTCCCTCCTTAAATATTTGTATGTAATTTAATATAACAGTTGTCACAATAGAATATTCAACTGAGCTTACATTTAATAAGTGTCTACTATGTTGCAGTAGTAGTACTAAGCATTGAGAATACATGAATGAGACATGGACCCTTCTACTGAAGACCTCAGTATCTGTTTGCATGTTTTTTTCTTCTTCATTAGTCTATGAGCTCCTCAAGAACTTGCATTGTTTGGGTTGGTAAAATATGATAAACATTCAACTGTTTGTTGGGGAAACAAATTATCACGTTTGTTTCTAAGTCTTGTGTTTCCCATCTTTTCCCCCTCAAACTCTGTCCTGTTGAAGCCAAGCAAAGAAAGTTTGTCTTTTGAAGGGCTAAAGATACTACTAAGGCCGCCCAGTCTGCCAACTCACTTTGCTTCATAGTGGGATTTGATGTTCTTTCTATCAAAAGGTGGTACCTAATTCTCCTCTTCTTAAATATGGGCCGGCCTTACAGACTTGCTTCTAATGAAGAATAGGCAGCAGGAGGGATGCAACCTAACTTCTGAGGGTAGATTAGAAATGGCCGTATTGCTTCCACCTGGCTCACTCATACCCAGCCACTGCTGGGATGCTGACTCAGAACTAAGCCACCATGCACTAGGGAAGCCATGGAGCAGATGGAAAGATCTGACCACAACCACAGCCAAGGACCCAGCTGACAGCCAGCATCAACTGCCAGATGGGAGTGACCCAGTGGTCTGATGATCCCAGTCCTCTCAGCTGATGCCAAGCGGAGCAGAGAGCTCAACTGATGAGCCCTGCCAAAATGACCGATTTTAAACCACTAAACTTTGGGGATATTTATTAAGTAGCAATAGATTACTGAAACAACACTGAAATAAACTGCAACCCAAACACAAAGTGCAGTTCCTCAGAGAAACTGCCACACGAACACAAAGGCCGTTTTACGGAGTCGCAAATGCAGAAAGCTCCAAAGTAGTGTTGGCTAATTTGCCCCTTACATTTACACTTGGATTATTATCAGCATAGAGCTGATCTAAAGCTTTTCTATGCCACATTATTTACTTTTGTAACAGGTCTTCCTGCTTCTTCTCTTGACCCACATGTAGTCTATTCTCAACACAGGAGCCAAAGTTCTAGGTTTAAAACGTCAGTCAGATAACGTCCCTTTCCTGCCCCCAGCTCTTCAGTAGCTTCCCATCCCACAAAGAATGAAGTTCAAATCATTGTGGCCTAAAGGTCTGCATAATGTGGCCCCCAGCTACCTCATCTCCTCCAACTCAATCTCACTTACTCTTTTTCACCCACTTGACACCTTTCCTATGCTTAGAACATGCCAAGCACATTTCTGTCTCAAGATCTCATTCCTTTGATTTATTCATATCCCTGTTTAAATATCACTTTATCAGAGAAGACTTTGGCGATCTCTCAATTTAAAATAAGACCTCCTCTTCTCTGTTGCTTTGCTCAGTTGTGTTTTTCTTCACACACTTTGCTATCATCTGACACTACGTATGTATTTGTTTACTTGCTTATTTTGTGTCTTCTTCACTAGAATGTGGGCTTCGTGAGAATAGGAATTTCATTTACTGTTCTGTCCTCAGGGTTTAGAACAGTACCTGGCACTCAGTAATTATTGTTGCTGAATCAATGAATATTAGTAAAAAGGAGAGCCAAAACATAAACATTTCAAACTGTATATTATTGGATTTTGTTCAGTCAAGATTCCATATACTCATTCTGATTGTTAACAGGATATTAGTAAATGATGTTGGCCATATAACTTACATTTCTGTTTATAGAAACAAAAGATTAATAGTGTGATTTTAATAGGAAACATTGACTAGAAATGTATATATGAGATGAAAAATATCATAGACTTAAAAGTACATCTTGAAAAAGCTGAGACATAGAAACATCAATTGGCAATATTTCAGAGGATATAATGGGAAATTTTTTTCATTTATTTCATCTATCATAAATTTTTTCAAATATAGTTAAAAGTGTATACTATAGTTAAAGCATGAGGAGGCACAGTAATGGACAATTCCCAGGGATAACGTATAATGCTGTGATCATAACTGACACTGTTGGATCCATTTCCAGAACTCCTCATCTCTTTGCATGGATCCAGATCTCCATCTGGTATCGTGCATATGTTCTTTCTGTCTGAAGAAGTTTCTTTAATATTTCTTATAGTGTAGGTCTGTTGGCAATGAAGGTCTGAAGAAGTTTTGAAATACTTTTTTTTTTTTAATTTCCTTGTGGTATAGAACTCTGGTTTAACAGTTGTTCTTCTTTGAATACTTTGAAGATGTTGTCCCAGTAACTTCTGGCTTGTGTGGTCTCTATGGAGAAGTGAAATGAAAGAAATAGATATACCATGTTTACAATACACAACAAGAGCTATAGAGGCTTTATTAATAACATATAGAGTAGACTTCAGAACAAGGGTTATCAGAGATGCAGAAGCCATTCATAAACATAAAGGGGTCAATCACAAAGATGACATGACAACCATAAACGTGCTACTATTTGTAGAATTTCAAAATAAATTAAGGAAAAACTGATAGAACAGCAGGAGAAATCAATTCACAATAACATTCAGAGATTCCATACCCTAGTTTTAATATTTATAGAAAATGTAGACAGAAAATTAGTAAAGCTATGGGAGATTTGAACAATAAAATCAACTGGCTTGACCTAATTAAATATTTAAAACACTACCAGAAAAACTGCAGAATCCATACTCTTAACATGTACACATGACACAATTACCAAGATAGATCATATCCTGGGCCATAGTACAAGTCTCAATGAATTTTAAATGATGCAAGTCAATCAACGCATATCCTCTGGCCACAAAGGAATTTAACTGGAAATTAATAATAGAAAGATTTACAGAAAATCCCCAAATACTTGGAAATTTGATACATAATTCTAAATAACCCATGGAAATTAAGTAGCATTTTTCTAAACAACTCACTCTTAAAAAATTAGAAAATATTTTCAATTGAATGAAAATGTAACATACTAAATTTTGTAGGAAGTTGGTAAAGCAGTACATAGAGAAAAGTTTACAAAACTAAACAACTACATTAGAAAGGAAGAAATGTCTCATGAATGGTCTCAGTTTCTACCTTAAGAAACTAGAAAAGGAGGTTAAAGAAACACAAACTGAGCAGAAGAAAGAAAATACAAAAGAGCTAAAATTAATGAAATAATAAACAGAAAAACAATAGTGAAAATCAATAAAACAAAAAGTAGCTTTTAAAGAAGATTAATAAAACTGATAGATCTCCAGCAAGGCTGACAAAGAGAGGAGACACATATTATCAATATCAGGATTATTTTAGGTAACATCACTGAAGATAGTACAGATATGTAAAGAAATATTATAAATGACATGGAAATAAATTGGACAATTTAGACAAAATGGACAAATTCCTTAAAAAATACAAACTACCAAAACTTATTCCAGAAGAGATGGGTAGCCCACAATAGTCCTATATTTATTAAAGAAATTGAACTTGAGGATGAAAATCTTCTCAGAAATAAAATTCAAAGCCCATTAGCATCAATGGTGAATTCTATGATATATGTATAGGAGAATTAATATCAATTTTTCAAAATTCTTCCATAAAATTCAAAAGGGAATATTCCAAAATCATTCTATAAGAGGCCAACACTACCCTGACACCAAAACCTAACAAAGACACTGTGAGAGCAAAAACTATGGAACATTCCTCATTAACATAGATGGAAAAATTCTTAATAAAATTTTAGCAAGTCAAATTAAACAATAAATAAAAAGAATTATACATCATCACCAAGTAAGGTTTTCCTAGGAATCCAAGGTTGGTTTGCCATTAAAAAATCAATCAATCAATTTAGTATATTAATACATGTTTTAAAAATCATTTCATTATCTGAAGAGATTATGAAAAAGCATTTGGCAAAATCAAACATCCATTCCTGATAAAAACTCTCAGTAAAAAGTGACTACAAAAAAAAGTCATCTAACATTATATTTAATGGTAAAATAATAAATGCCTTCCCTCTAAATTCAGGAATAGTACACTCATCAAGTCCATTCAATATGGTACTGGAAGTGTGATAGAGTGTCTTAGGCAATAAATAGAAATAAAACGCATTTCATTGGAAACAAAGGAATAGATACTGTACTTATTCACTTAGAATGTGATCATTTAGATAAGAAAATTAATGAAATGTATACAAAAAGCTACTGTAACTAATAAATGAATTTAGTAAAGTGAGCAGTATACAAAATGATACACAAAATAATTATATCTCTATACACTAGAAATAAACAAATGGAAATTAAAATGAAAACAATAGCATTTATAGTAAACCAAGAAAATAAAATATTAAGGTGAAAATCTGACAAAAGACTTTCAAAGCTTGTACACTGAAAGCTATAAAACTGCATGACATATAGTAACAGAAACCTAAATGTATAGAGATATATACTGTGTTCTGTGCTCATCAACAGAAGACCCAATATTATTAATATGTCTCCTCTCCCAATTTGGTTTATAGATTCAATGCAATCCCAAACAAAATTCTAGCAGACTTTTTATACATATTTAGAGCTTAGTCTAAAAATCAAATAGAAATGAAAAGATCAAGAATAGCCAAAACAATTTTGTGAAAGAAAAACAAAATTGGAGGACCAACACTACATGATTTCAAAAGTTGTTATAAAGCTATGAAAATCAAGAGAGTATAGTATCGACATCAACATAAACAAATAGATCAGTAAAGAGAATAGATAGCCCAGAATTAGATCCACATATGTATAAAAACTGATTTTTTACAGAGATGCAAAGGCAGTTCTGTAGAGAAAGGATAGTCTTTTCAACAAATTGTGGAACAATTGGATATCCACATGCAAAAAAAAACCCTTTAGTTTATATTTTCACCATGTGTAAAACTAAGCATGCATTTTGGGGAAAATGTAAAACCTGAAAGTATTAAATTTCTATTAAAAATGTTAGCAGCCTTAGGTTAAACAAAGATTACTTTGATATGACACCAAAATCACAATCTATTTTTAAAAAATGATGAAGTGGACATCATCAGAATTTAAAATTCTGCTTTCCAAGAGACACTGCTAAGAGAATTAAAAGGCAAACTATAAACTAGGATAAAAAATATATTAAAAGTGTACATGTGATAAACATCTTAAGTCCAGAATACATAAAGAGCTCTCAAAACTCAGTAATAAGAAAATAAAGAAAATAAACTGTTGTGGAAAAACGAACTCTTACATGATCTGGGGTGACGGAGTAAGCCTTTATTACACGCGTGGGCCCAGAGGAGACAGCTTCCAAATTCTGGGCACTGAGGAGGGGCCAGGTGGGTGGTTAAATACTTTTGCAACAAAGTGAGGAGGGGAGAGGTCTCGTGATACAAGCAGGAATGTGGAAGCCAAGGCAGAAGCAGAGGGCGAAAATTGCCTGGGGCCAGGACAGAGAGATAGTAAGAAATTAACTGAGTCCGAGACAAAAAGTCAACTAGTTAACAG